>JBCAUG010002352.1:0-11512 GCA_038406175.1 Haplosyllis leylae | reverse complement strand
AGGAGAGCTGAAAGTATTTAAATGTACGGTGTTGACCCGCTTGACCGGGGTGACCCGAACTTCCCGCACCTACTCTAGTAGTTGTTAGGTACCCTGGAGAGCTTCATAAATGTTTTACTTTTTTGAGGATGTTATTAAATTCCGACAATTGTTTTGCAAGGTCATCTTTGAGAATTTCTTTTTGCTGGCTCGTGAATTCATCTGTTTGACATTTTTGAGCCCAGCTTGAGAGGCAACTGTTTGGGTTTTGTGCAAATGATGGTCACCTGGTGAAGAGCCAGGTTCTAACTCTAATATGGTGTAAACACAATTATTTTTAAAATTTTGAATGGTGCAGTTCAGACTGAAACATTTACTAAGAAAGTAATGGTATAATAATGTAAGCTTAATTCTTTTAGGTAATCACTCAAATGTAAAATTTAATTGAAAAATATTTCAAAATATCAATGTTTGAACAACTTATTTTGGTGTCCGTGGCAACTTATGAGACGTAAGGTTGAGCTCATGTTAGGTGACCTTACATAAGAAGGGTTTTCAATTGAACATTTTAAAATTCAAAAACGAAACACTCAAAGTTCTGCTAAGCAGACACCTTTAGTAACATTCTTTGATCAGCTATTAAATTTTCAGTCATTCTTGCTCTGCCAACTGAGTCAAGTTACTATTGCTTGTAAATCTGAGACCTTGAGGACCTTTGTAAAGTTACACTCTTGAGGTGTATTCACAGAAGCCAATTAAAAGATTCCCTTACTTAAGACAGGTAAACCCAATAGACAGATCATTAAACTTTTAAGTCAGCAGTTAAAGTAATTTTTTTCTTCTGGAATATTGTTTGAAAGCTTATAGTTTCAATAGATTTATTCTCTCAGCATTGTCATGTTTGGAAATAAAACTCTTGTGACTATTCACCGAGTACACCAGAGAAATTGCACTGGCTGAAGATTTTTGGCTTGGCATAGACTCGAATAATATAGTTCATCGTTTCATCTTCACACTTTCTGCTTACGTTAGTGACATTTCCTCATTGCTTTTACATTATCTGCGACCAATAAAGAGGGTTTCAATTACTCAACGAAGAAGTAGAATTAATTACCTGAGGTGTGTTCGCTTACCTTTTGAAACTTTAATTGTGACACAACCTATACATCCCTCACTGTTAGTTGCCATGAATAATGAAGTGTTAAAGACAAAAAGCAAAGCTACAAAGATTTAGACTACATTTCTTAAAAATATGTACTATCAAAAGACTAACTTACTTTCACTTTCAACTTAGTACAGTAAAATTGATACTTATATTATATGTACAATTGCACCAATACTAGTTTATTTTCTCAGTTTCGAAGAAGAAAGACAATTAAATTGTCAATATTTGGGTTAATAGAACTATATACCTCGGTTTTTCGGAACTTATTGAGTTAATAAAGACGTAAACAAAGGTAAAACAAGAAAGTGCACATCCGAAGAGACGAATGGTAATCGACTAAAAGTAATTACGGAAAATAAAGAATTTAGTTACAACAGTTTTGGTGTCCCATTCACAACGTTGTTGGGTATTGATGAGTTTACTGGTAACGAAGATGTTTTTACATGTTAAATGCTTATTAAGTCCAAGAATCAAACGTCAACAATATCAAACTATTGGTCCACTAAATGAGTATGAATATCGTTTCAAGTACAATATTAATAGAAGTTATGTCGTAATATATGTATCCACTGGATAATCATAATCCGTCTCACTCTTGGCACTATCCATTTGTGTACATAAAGGCTTATTCACACGTAACGATACAGAGACAGGCAGACCCAGACACCGATATTCAGACCGATAAAGTTTAGTATTGTGCCAATGGATCAGACTGAAATTCGGGCTGAATGGGTTCCAAACCCATTCTGCCCGTCAAAGTGACAATCATCATTGACACAAAGCTAAACTGTATCGGTCCGAATATCGGTGTCTGTGTCGTTACGTGTGAACAAGGCTCAAGAAGGAAACAGTTCTAACTGTAGTATTCCATTTCATGCAACATATTTAAAAAGGGGAGTCGAAAAGACTAACAGATATGAAAGCTTTCTACATCTATTGCCACATTCCACATCCTTCAGCTCCCCTATTTCTGCTTTTGTTCGAAGAACATCATGTTCTGTAAAGTCAAATCGCAAGAGACAAGTGTTTAAGCCAATAATCTACTTCATATTCTTTAATAAAAAATTTTCATTTCAGATATTTTTTCTCCCTTAGATAACTTTATTAAGTTAAAACTCATAAGAAAAGCTCGGTTATTATCTCTTTGAGAGAAGCATACTTACGATTAAAAAGACAGCACCCAGTAATGTCGCCTTTACTTTCACATCCAAATCCATTGGAACTGAAACAAGAAAATGTGTATTGAAACAACTGTGCTAGTTCCTGTCCAGGCAATCGGATTTTTCACGATAAGCAGATCTGACAGAAATAAAATGGAATTTTTAAGAATTATCACAATTTAAAATTGAAAGTTTAAGGTTATTTAAGGTTATTTATTGTTTGTACTTTATCAAATAATTAACAAATAGATCCACAATATCAATGAGTAAAAATCCACTTCCTGTCAGATCTGTCAGATGGGTACTGTGAAAAACTAAAAATCCATTCATCAAATTTGTCTTAAATCTGCATATCAGTTCGAAAACATAAACATTTAATTGATATGAGGAGCCAATCACCACGGCCAAAAAAGGTCTCCATAATGCAATTACTTTCTAGGCTCGAGAACAGAATGTTTGAAGCTATTCAGAGAATTGACGATCGTGAAGGCTCGTTCACACTGCGTTTTTTCTGATTGCGATTGCGGTTTGTTTTTGCTTACAATAGGCTGTTTAGGAGCTGGTGATGTTGACGCAGTCCCACGGTGTGAATATTTCCATTGAGTCCTGTACAACCCATTTGTTGCGACAAGAAGAATCACAGTAGCAATCAGAAAGCAAACGCACAGTGTGAACAAGCCCTTAGTGAGGACCAATCGGTATCCTCTCCCCCCACCTTCACACCCACTGTGACTTACAGTTTATTCCAAAGTTATCGGCATCTGCACAACATTCCTTTATGTATCCACTCCATTGTTTGTTTACTTTCCCAATTTCTTCACCGTCCAGGGTGAGTAACTAAAAAGCAAATTAATTCCACAGGCACTTTGAGATGTGTTAGCGAGCATATTTAAGGATTATAAAGATGCTCGGGTAATAGAGTAATGAATAGTTAAGTTGAATGAAACTGACTGTTAATAAGGCAATATTTATTTCCGTATGCTCTTAATTGAAATAAATGAATGAAGAATATCAGCACTGAAAGTATTTGTGATAACAGGAGGTACTGCGTGATTAATTACTGACATCGAAAACATCACAAACCTTGAAGTCGAGTTCCATGCAGGGTAGTTCACACAGGCAGCAGGGGCCCTGCAGGTGAAGTACCGTCTCGTGATGTTCGTCCTTTATTTCATAACAAGGCTTCCAGGCGCTGCATCTGTAAGAAACCATGCAAGACAGGTAACGTCAAATATATTAGAGTTTCTCTCAAATATCAGTAACACAATTGAGTTTTTCCTATCATCGAATTCAACTAATTAGATGACAAAAATTGTAATATTAAAAAGAAGGTTTTTGTGAGTTTTGAACCCCAAAACTACTGATCAGCAGTCAGGGATGCTAACCATTATGCTAAATGAGCAGGGTGTGAGTGAGAGACAGAAAAGCTTTCACTATCATAGATCTACAGTTATGGTTGACTGATTCCAGTTGAATTCAGCTAATTCATCTAATGAAATGAATCTGATACAAAATAGAAAACAATGCGAATGTTGACAGATCTACCAACTCTTTCTTTTACTTCCACTACCTTAGTTGAATTTAGTCACAAGTTAAGTGGAAAATACCACATCACCTTTAAATCAATTATTATGTATTAAAAGAGCTGATGTGTCAAGATAAGTACAAGAAAATAAAACATAAACTGAAACACAAGAAATACCAGATCTGGCAAAGATTACCAACTCTTAATTTTGACAATTCATGAAAAATTCGTTTAATTTGCTAATCTCATCTATTCACTGGGATTTCACACTGAGTTCAGTAATCGTGTGTTTTCGTAATATTTCACACATAATTGGCAATATTGTCAATTTTGTGTTTCAATTCAGGAAGGATTATTTACTACAAACCAGGAAGAATTGTCTGGCATTATTTGACTCGATGTCAGGAAATTGTTATGGAATTATTAGATTTGAAATCAAGGCACTTCCGGGGCAAGATAATAGAGTGGAATGTGAATGTTCGTTGCATTTTGCAGTCTTGTTGATATGGCGAAATCTATTAGGAGGCATTAGGGGAAAAGTCGGAATTAGACACCAACCAATCAATGTCCTGTCGCGGTCTCGACCCTATTCACTAAATCTGCAAAGGTGTGAAACAATCGATTCAATTGGCCTGTTTACGCGGGATTTCAGTGTCCTAATTCAAAAGAAATCTCCTAATGAATTACTTACGCTTGTCTGATGTAGCCGACAGTGGTGCCAACTGGTGCCTCTACCATCATCTCGAAGGCGCAGCAGTCAGCCGAGGCGCACCAACAGCAACCCGCACAACACTTAAACTCTCTCGTAGCCCGCATCACCTCCTGCCATTTTAAAACAGTAAAGGTTCGTTCACACTGTGCGTTTTTTCTGATTGTGACTTAGATTTGTTTTTATTTATAATGGGCTGTATAGGAGGTAGTGATGTTGTCGCAGCTGCACAGTGTGAACATTTCCATTGAGTCCTGTACAACCCATTTGTTGCGACAAGAGGAATCGCAGTCGCAATCAGATAAAACGCACAGCGTGAACAAATCCTTATACCAAACTGTTTACCATAGCGGGCCGGGTATTTGACCGACGGGCAAGTAATATTAAATTAATTTGATCCACAACTGGATTACAATTTCAATTTAATACAGGTAACCTGGTGCACATACATACTTTGCCAAAATTGTCCATGACCCTCATAGAAAAAAAAACCTCTGGCAGGACCACAGCAAATTCGCATGCAGAAATTTGATTCTAAATTTGAAAACAAATGAGTACTTAGAGAGTCAAGTCGCATGGTAATAAATGGTAAATTCATCAACAAAACAGCTGACTTGAAGCTGATTTTCCTTCGCGCTTAAAACAGAAGGGAAGAAGAAAATATCAATTACTACTAATGAATATTGAAAAACTAAAATGTACCTTCTGCTGCAAAGTAAATCACCTGACCCATGGAATTCTTTATTTGGAACTTGTTTCTTGATTCAATACCAATAAAAGCTGAAAACAAAAGCTTATTGTTCAATGTCAGTGTAGTATTTGTAATTTGTTAACGAATGTAAGCGGGACATATTTTAATGATTTCTGAGTGGCAATTTGATCCCACATATCAAAGACTTTTTTGAAACTTTTGATTGTTTTGAAGATGAGAGATAAAACTGGCTAACTTAAACAAACTCAGATTTATCCTTTTAGTGTCATTTAGTCTAGTTATTTGTAAATAACCAACAACACAAAAATGACATATCTGACAACCTCTTATTTCCTTTAATTAAATCATAGTCATCTATGCATTTGCAATAAGATACTGTTTAAAATCCTTATATGTTGTAGACACACTGAATAATCCTTCCTAATTTAAACACAAAAAATGACCATATTGCCAATGTTGACAATTTACGAAAAACTAGAGTGTGTCCACAGATGACTGTAATAGCTAACTTTTCATATTCAAACGGAAGCATTTCTTTCTTTGATACAAAGTCGTGTTTTTAAGTCCCACAGCACAGCTGACCAAGCTCGTGAAACCTTCTAGGGGTGGAATAAAATCGCTGAGGGAACACCACCAGGCATTGGCTGATATAAGCATCAAAAAGCTTGCAAAATACATTTTCAGGAAGCCTTTTTATACGTCTCTCAGAATGTTTGATTATACACACATTTTGTAAAACAATTAAAATAATATTCTGCGTATTTGACGTAAATACCTTCCATAAGCTCTATGGCCTGATGACACAGCAATTGGTCTACCTGCATCAAATACTCCAAACCAGGTGGTCATCCTGCAACCGGTTGTGGTGAGGCGATCACCTGAACTGCCGTTCCTGTGTTGGTTCAAACAATTTCAAAGTAAGGCTGTGTTCACACCGAGCGTCAGCGTCGGCGGCAGTGGCAGCGTTGACGTTTGGAATGGCTCTGGGAGCCATTTTCCAACATCAGCATCAGCGTCACTCTGTCTGAACATATCGATTGAAATCAATGTATTCCTTTCAAAGCATCAACGTTGATGCTAATGCTGATGTTCGGTGTGAATAGGCCTTAAACTGAATGCTCAAATTCCATTCAAATGAATTCATATCAATTGTTGTGAAATCTAAGCAAAAAACTCGAGTTCAAATAGAATTTTTCAACTTTTACTGCAATTGTTTTTCGTGAATTGGATGCAAACTAAAACTTTATTTACTAATACGGTAAAAGGTGTGAGACAACTGATGAAATTGGCGTTTTTGATTTAATTGTCAGTGTGCTCGGAACAGGAAAGTTTGTATAATTTCCTTTAAATATTAGTGTCATTCCCTTGCGTGTGTGACTGAGAGTGCAGATGATCACTTTCCTCCTGAAATCTATTACATGCAGTCAATGCCGTATGCAAGCGAGGGCTCCACCCTGGCTTTGAAACCCAGGATACACGTCACCAGATGTCCTAAACAGGGGTAATAATGGCCCTCAAAAAAGGAATTGTGCCCTCCAAAAATCTTCATTTAAAAAAAATTAAATAAAAGTCCTAAAGTTAATGGTGCACAAATAAATGCAAAGTTAAATATCCCTTAATTTGCACTTGCAAAGTAAGCACAGTCATGAAGACAACACAAAAGATCCTGGATTCAATGTTCTTTGAAGCTGAATTTATTTTGCTCTTCTCCATGTAAGCCTTTATTCCCAAATTTGTACAATTAAGTAAAAACATTTGTACAATTAAGTAAAAACTTAAGTAAAGCCAATTGCAATTACATAAACCTCCATGCATTTCAGACGGGTTTCAAAAAGGGGAACATTTTTTTCATTCCATTAGATCTGCGACGTTTGCAAGATCAAACAGGGAAGTTGCTGTGCCGTTTCACTAGTTTGTGGTCGTGACGTTTTTATTTAGTATTTAGATATGGATTGTATGATAAGTAATGTATTACATTATTACATGTTGGTGGTATTTTTTGAACAATGAACATTATTTGCTTTTTTAATAGACGTAAGAAAAAATTCTGACATTGGAAATTTCTGTTACCTGGCGGTGCCCCATAGGGTGGTGGTGCCCCTATTCCTCCTGGTTGTGTCATTGTAAATCCCTCCCCATCCACATGAGTGTCCCCCTTCGACATCTTTACTGTTTATCCAACTCTGACTGAATATGATCAGAAAGTACACTGTTTTCTTTTATGAAAGTGATTCAGATCCGTAGACGTTGCTACTCATCAAGTTTTTTTGTCACCTAAAAGAAAACAAATTTACTATCAATGTAGGTTGAGCAGTAAACTTCGTTATCTTCGCACTTGTTCGACTGATAAGGCAACACCTAGCAACAAGGTGACTAATCAAAAGACGATCAACTGCTGACGAAAATTTTCCGTGATGAAAGCAAGTCCGTATTTACTATTCTTTTGTCACAGAATGCAGAGAGTTTCCAATTTGTTTCCACTACTGGCTGCACAATTTGTTTGTTTGGAGAGAATTTGCAGATTGCGGTCATGTCTCCAAAAGACCTGGACTTGTCAATTTGTCAACAGTTTTCTTCCTGGGTCACTACTGGCTGCACAATGTGTTTATTTGGAGCGCAATCTCTACACTTAAAAACAGCATGAAGGAACTTCAAACGAATCTGACATTTGCGACAGATATCAAGGATTTCTGATGGGGCTTTTACAATGAGAGTCTATGAGAATTTTTTTTATGTTTTTGGACAGGGAGTGCTGATAAAGTTGGAGTCTTGACAGGTTTTGGGTGGATTCTATACAGAAATTATACTCAATGATTATGGATAACATAAGATCCGACATACGAAGAGCTATTTGAAATTTATGTAGGGATGGTCAAGATATGGACAGATATTTACAGACTTATATGAGTGAA
Source organism: Haplosyllis leylae (assembly GCA_038406175.1). NCBI lineage: Eukaryota > Metazoa > Annelida > Polychaeta > Phyllodocida > Syllidae > Haplosyllis > Haplosyllis leylae. The sequence goes on along the minus strand of JBCAUG010002352.1, from coordinate 3,350 downwards.
AATAGAAGAAGGTGAAACAGGAAGTGGGTTTGAGGTACCAATATCTGTCCATATCTTGGCCATCCCTACATCAATTTCAAATATCTCTTTGTAGGTCGGATCTTTAATATGTTATTCATAATTGTTGAGTATTATTTCTGTGTAGAATCCACCCATAAACCTGTCATGACTCCAACTTTATCCTCTGGAAGAAAGTCCCCACAGACTCCATTATAAAATGCTGTCAGAAATCCTTGACATTTGTCGCAAATTGTCAGATTTTTTTGATGTTCCTGCAGGGTGAAAAAATAACTTCTGGGCACTAAACATCCAGATTCCACGCCACAGTCACCGGGCACACGACACTACAAAGCCCAGCATCTTGGTTTCTCTAATTCATGAAATTATCATATTAACGTTTCAAATGAGTTTTGACAATGAAATGATAAATGGAATAGATACGCTTTATTTATGCCTCTGTTTTTGAAAATCGAAGCAATGTCAATGTATCACTATACCAATACAAATTTCTGTACACATATTTAAAAAAAAACACTCTGCAAGTAACAATTGCCAGAAATTTTATTACAGTGCAGTTAAATCGAGGTTACTAAGTAGAAGAAATTACACATAAAAGTTTGGATGAACATGACATGTTAGTTTAATAGATCTAAGAATAATGAACGTGTCGAACAGTGTTTAATATGATTAAATTTAACGTGAATCCTGAATTGAACGATATTTGTATAACTTTGTATTTCAGAATTTATTTTTTATCTTCCTTCTCTTTTTTGTTGCCACCTTTGCTGCCTCGGCGGCTGTTGATGTGGCGGTCTATGTCTCTCTTCTCCGATTCCTTGTTGAAATGCATCATGTTCTGAAACAATATGTACAGCCAATCAAATCCCTCTGTCTAACAACCGGATGATTTATGTCTTCTTATGGCATAATCAGTCTTAAGTTTCTTATTTGAGTAAATTGTTTACACGAGGAAACAAAGTAGATGAATCGGTGATAAGAACCAGAAACGGATATGCAGGAGCCTTTTAAGGTCCAGTAAATGTGAGCATGTTTGTGTTCTTTAAGACGAGCATAACGAATTACCATTTTTCAAGGAATGTCTTATTAAATCAATACTCAATTGAATCAACAAAAGTACAAATTCAAACTCTTCGTCGAAACAATCCCACAGCAAAGTGTTGACACAGTAAAATCTTTGTAATGATGATGCAAATTTGGTTCACAAAGGATTTATCAGCGAATTTCCCCCAAATAATCAGCCACAAGCAGCAGTGAAATCAAAGCTGGAGTAAAGTTGTCAAAAGGACCCAATCACTTATTTGCGTCAACACTCCAAAGTTATTTGTCATCTAGGTACGTACAAATAACTAATTAATTTACTCACAATCAGGAACACTGATCCAAGTAAAAGGGCCTTTCTCTTTCTTTCTAAACCAAGATCGTAAACTGAAATTCAATAAAAATATTTGAAAAATTTACAGATTTATAATTGTCTCCCCCCCCCAAAGGAATTTATGTGCCAAAACATTTGTCAGAAAGATTATACATACTATTTGTAATTTTTATTGGAGTTTTTCCTTTTGAAAATTGCATCACGCATTTGGTAAATTTGACAAATTATTCTTCTGCCAAGTATTTATTTCATACTGGAAGACTAAAAAAGTTGTATTCCAGTATTCCAAAAGATAAGTTGCCAATATTTCCTAATATTCTACAGAAATTTGACAAATTTATTTGGCCTAAAAGGGAAAAAGTTGATTGTTAAATGAAATCTTCCTCTTACATTTGACACTGAAGTTGTCTCGTCTTGAAAACATCTGCGTGTCCTTGAACCCTTCTGTCCATCTTTTCTTGATGCGCCCGATCTTTTTACCCGTTTTGGCATCATATATCTACAATAAAAATAAACCAATCACAGTAAAGTTTGTGGAAAAAGGACATATGAAATTAAGACAATTAGAATCATGTAGCAAACTGCTAATAATTCCCATCACAGAAACCAAAACATTACATTTCGCAACAAATTTTATTGGTCAAAAATTACAGCAATCCTTGGAACTTGACACCCTATTCGTTAATTGTGACTACGCAGTTGATGGGGATGACTAGAAATCATTAATCATCACTTACGAAGAATTTTGGCTCAAAACAGCAACAATCCCAGATGCAAAACGGCCCAGTTATGTACATAAGTAACTTCCGCTTTTCATTGTAAACATTAAAACAGGACCTGATTAGACTCCATCTGTAATGTAAAGAATATTCACTTTACAGATAGAATTTTGCTTTACAAATTTTGCTTTGCGTATAATAGACATTGAAGTGGCCAGTAGATTGCAACATTGAAAGAAACTGTGATACATTGCAAGTTTAAATGTTGGTCAAGTTGGTAATTATCGCTCAGAAAAATTGCAAGTAACACCACCATCATAGGCTTTACAGCGCCATTAAATTTTGTAAAGCAAAATTCCATCGGAGTAGTGCTCATTATGCTTATCTTGCCCACTCGAGTTTTTCCAGTTAACATAAAGTTGCCAATTTTGGCATCCTGTAAAGGATCTTAAGGTCTTTGACTGGCAAGCAATGGCAGGTTAGCTCAGTAGGCTGAGCATTGGACTTTTGAATTAGTGATCATCAGATTAAAGTCCCCCTTAAGGTAACTGTTTGAAACAGCCAACATTTGTCAATTTTGTATGAATTGCAAAAACATAGACTATACTGTCAAGCTGAAGCAACAGACCGCTAACCACTCACCCACGACGCCAATTTGGCTTATTCTTTGTTTCAGGGAAATGTTAAGGCGTTGCGTCATGAACTCGCTGGCAACTCAGACGCACTTGTTAACTTCACATGAAGGTTCTTCGCGATACTTACGATTGAGACACATATCCAATCTTAGTCTTTGCAGGCGCATAAACGGCGACCTCATAGCTGAAACAGGGAATGCATGAACACCAACAGCAACCACCCAAACACCGAAATTTTCGCTTCACTCTCATCACCTCCTGTATGGAAAAATGTTGATGGCTTGTTCAGAGAAGGTAACGCAAAGAAAGTAAATGCTCCGTAGATGTTGTCGGAAATGGTACCATTGTATTTAGCGAATAGGCTTTGTTGTCCCATGCAATTTTGCGATTATGGCGAATAGACTTTTAAACTGTGCGTCTTGATTGGACCACCTAATTTCTGACAGTTTTTGATAATGTAGTAGGTACATTAAAACATAAGGGAAAGCTTGTAGATTACAGTTTGCTGTAATGGTCAATGACGTAAGTTTTGAAAAAATAATGTGACTTCATGAATAGAGCAGATATACCCCAATACAACTGAGTTATTATGCAGAAAAAGAA
>JBCAUG010002351.1:0-25891 GCA_038406175.1 Haplosyllis leylae | reverse complement strand
TGAACCATATCCATAGTTCACCTGTTTGACTATTTGACATTTGACATCTTTTTGACAACTTGACATCTTTTGATATTTTGACACATTACTGCCCCATTACCCATGTGCCCCATCACCCATGTGCCCCATTGCCCATGTGGCCAGCTCACAATCTAGATCTACACAATATTATGCCAATATACCCCATCACCCATGTGCTCCATTGCTCATGTGCCCAATCACCCACATGGCCAATGGGCACATGTTCATAATAGTGCATAGATCTAGATGGGGAAAGGGGTGATGGGGCACATGGGCATATCAATGCATAGATCTAGATATGGGACAGGCCTATTTTTTCAGTTATCTTGTCCATTTTTCTTTGATAGGCTTTAGTGCTTCTGCTATTTGGGTACCTATTCTGGCTATTATCCTCTCCACCATACACTCCAGTTTTTCATCAATTGTTAACAGTTGGGTTGGAATAGTTGCTGGTGTAGTGACCTTTGTTTCTTCTCCATCTATTTCCATGTTGAGTTTCTTTGATGGGTTGTTGCTTCCACTTGGTGGTGTTCTATCCTTGGGGTTTTCTGCTATTGGGGTTGTCGCCATGTAATCATTCAATCTAGATTGACCATGTAATTCCTTAGCCTTCTTTATGGATTTTTTTTTGGACTTATTTGACATTCCTCATTCCTTTATAACAAATAGTTACTACTTGTGGAGATTTGTGTTAATACTTATCATCATATTGACTTAACACATGTTACTACTTATCATGTTGATATTCCCACTTATGTTGACACAAAGGACAGTCACATAATGTTGCTCACTTTTACTTAATTTATGTCAAATTGGTATTATATCCTATTCCTACTTTACATTTTTGCACACTTTATTCATCTTCTAAAATTCCTTCATCTGTGTATCCTCACCATTTCACCAGAATAGCCCTAGAGCTGTGCATTTAACACATAATTCAATTATTTATACACTGGGAAAGGCAGAAGAGCCAATTGTTCCCTTCCCTCTGGCTCTATAGAAATACTTTCTCCCATTGTTTATGCCTTTATGTTTGACTAAGGCTATATATATGGTTTCTAACTACCAAAGAAACTATTATTTGGGTGATTTGAGCTACGAATACTAAGAATATTACCATTTAGGTATGATGAGGGATATCTCTTAGTACTAAGGTTGATGCTTTGGCCTATAATTGGTCAGAAATAACCACGGAACAATGATGTCATTGCTCTGGCAACTGCTTGGCTAGATATGTATGTATGTCATTGTTTGTCAGTGTTTTGGCATTGGTGTTGGTGGGCAAAGGAACAGTATATGATCCATGCTGGATCACTCTAAGCAGATTTATAGTAGCGATACAGTTCACTTATCCAGCAAACTGTACTGAATGGTGATTGATATCTCTGCATGTTCACAGAGGCAAAGGTAGTATACCTGGACGAAGATATCAGTGCTTATGCTGTACTTTTCAAGCGATCGTCGTGTCATTCCTGTGAGCTAAATACTGATATCTTGTACATTGCAGTGAACTAATTTGATCAAATGGCTGTGGCAACCTGAATCTTCCAAATTCTTTGGTTTAATTTGTGTGGCAGTTATCTGCCGTATTTCTTATGAATTTCTTAGCTCCATAACCTCTGAGGAACATCCACTGGTGTCATTTCACAAAGTCCATTTGGGACAACTTTCCAGGCTGAAAATGTTACACACAGTTCAAGCGACTTCACAGGTGACACGTACGTTTCTTGACTGCCTTCTTCAACTTTCCGACACACCGACATATACACAAGAACGGCCGAAGGGGACCCTTATTTAATGGGTTCTTGGGACCCGGGTTTGTTTCAGGATGGTCAGAGTATTCTGTTACACCGGTCCCACTATGTGTTTGCAATTGTATTCATTTCGGGATATTCTGAGCAACATTTGTTTTTTGATCCCAAACGCCCTCTCTCCTCCCCCAGTGAGTACCAGAATTGGGTGCAATGTTACACAATACTGATAAGCATTCTTGTTGTTTCTTTCAGTTGCCTTTCAAAGGAATGTTTTGATCGTTACCCAAAATAAAATGGCACTTTAGAAGTGTTTCCCGTGTTCTTTCATTTGGAAATATTTCGAAACCTTAACACAAAAAAAACCTTTGGAACAGATTTGGATAGTTTTTGGGCGATTTACACGAACGCTATTTTCAGTAATTTACTTGTTTTGGAAGACGTTATACACGTACCAAAACACTCTATCATCACATCATACATTTCATACGCTTGGGGCTGTGTGTCTTTGAATCATTCCAATATCTTTTGATGTGCTCTTCATATTTTGAACATTTCTCCATATCCATTTGTCATATTGCCAAGTGTGAAGGTATTCTTGGATGGGTAGGTTTTAAACTAAAAGTGAGCTGTTCTAAATATAAAATCACAATAAGCAGATTTGTTTTCTCTTCATTTATATGCATTGAAATGCCACAGTTCGGCTCTTGTCAAATTAAAATGTGCAAGTGCTGGAATCATATCAATATGACTGATTGCATCTGCGATACTAAATTAACTGCCAAATTTGGAACGTTGTGTGAGGACGAAGTTTAATTCAAAGATAATTAATGAGAGGTGAAATACAAAAGGCTCTTCATCAGACTTATTGAGAGTATGAATTGAATTTCCCGTGCTCAACCATCAAATGTTTTGTTACAGAACGATATCATTTTGACATATCTGCAATGCCATTAAAAGGTGGGTTTTTGGCCTTTGTTATGTTCATACAGAAATAGTATCGAGCTTGATAGATTTATCAGATTTGATCTTTGTCATTTGCGAATTTGCATAAAATTCCCGTGATTGTGTTTTTCTCTTGCGATTGCAACAGTTACCATCCATCAGCAACACGTCAGCGCAAACATTTTTTCTTGTTCAAATGAGAGTCTAGAAATATGCCACCATTCTGGTGTAAAATGAAACTGGGATTTTAGCTCACTAACCCTTTCTGAAAAATAATGCTGACATTTCGGTATATCAACATTGTCAAAAATTTATGAAAGAAGCAAGTTGGACCCGCAAGTGTGATAATGCCGATGTGAAATAATGAAATCAAGATGAATTTTTTCTGCATCTGCGAAGAAGTTTTTTTTTCTTACAGGAAAAGTGTCCTAAGGACGGCCTATTGGAATATTTTCTGCCAATGTATTCTCTCTCTCTGAAAGAACTTCATTCAAAGTGGACCCTGGATGAATTTTCAAATTGTTAAAGGAAATCGTGAATGATGTCACTGGTGCCACGAACTCTTATGTGCAGAACAGCAGAAGTAAATTTTCAGCAGATTCCTGTACTGAATATAGTCAGCACATATTTGAAAGCTGATACTTTTTTCTTTGCAACATGTTTGTCATGGAGTTTGCATAGACTAGTAGTATTTAAATTTTCTACATTTCATTATTTTCAGTCGATGGAATATGACTACTTTGTCATTATCTAAAAAGAGAGGTGGAATGTAAGCTGAAGTACGCATGACTTTCACTGTGACAAAGCGGCTTTTATCTGTGCAGGTGGCAGCATTTATTGCCCTTATTCTGGTATAATTTTGCGGTAGTGAGAAGTGGCATTATGAAGGTAAATAGAATGGTATGAGCTGAATGGAAATGGCATCCTGTATATTAAAATTACCAGCAGGAATCATAAATGACACAAAGCTAAATAAAGATCAATGACGTCCGCTGTAAAAGGCAAAGAGGTACCATGGAAACAAAATAGATGACCATTTTTGGCATCTGTCCATTGTCGCTAAAAGGAATCCTAATTTTCCAAAAGCTTTATTCGGGACAAAAAGTTTGTAGTCAGATGTATAGATATTGATAATTTCTGTTCTTAGAATAAAGTTGTATGGCTCTGTTATGTAGAACAAGAATTGAAATGCAATCAGCCCAGGATGATCTATCTTTGATATGATCGCAAATTCTTGGTCGAGTCTCTCACAGAGACTTAACAATTTAAAAATTGTTCAAAATATATATGGCTTGGTAACGCTCAGAACCAATTTGTGTAGAATATCTGGGCATGGAAGTAATTCACTGGAACCAAGTCCATTGATGTTCTTGTTTATTGTCATCAGTAATTTTAAATCAGCTTATGCACTCTTGTCACTCTGTGTTGTCATTAATTGCATCACTTTACAGTTGGTGTCCACGGGAATGCATCACGAATATCCTGCAACCAAATACAACCCACAACTGCCGCCATAAGTTTCATGATTGAACTCAACTTCGGCAAGTGAGATTATAGCTACAAGACATTCTACTTCGAATTTCTCCTTTCAGGGTTCAATGTTTGAATATCCTTGATATTTGTTACTCCACACCAGGAATAGTCCGCGATATGATTGATTTGAACTCATTTCCGGACAAGAATGTACACTTCGCAGGTAATAATATGGATGAAAATGTAGACTTTCTCTGTTGATTCTCCCAGTGGTGGAAAAAATAGGACCAAGGATTGACCATCTATTAACACTGATGTCAATGCAGGATAGCCACGGCATGGGGAAACAAGGGGCACAAAGAATTTGGTTTTCATTTTTCACAGGCAGAAAAGAAAACATAGGAACTATGGCTGTAACAGTGGGACAGTTTTGGATTTTCACAAAAGATGCTTCTTTTTGTAAATTAAAAATAAAATAAGCGTTGCTGTGACTTTTAGTCTAGTTAACTTGAAGAAATTTACTACCTTTAATTCACTTGACATATTTACCATTCTGAATTAGTTTTGTTTCAGTGAATTTATGCATTGTATTTTTGCATGAACCAAACTTAATTGAGGCTGAAATTATAAGAGTATACTAAGTAGTTTTTAATATATCCAAGAAATTTGATAAACGTAACATGTTTCAAAATATCAACAAAAGGTAATCGGCAAAGTAGGAGAATGCATTTTTTTGTAGTTTATCATCCAAGATTAATAAACGTCTGCACAGTGTGTGTATGTACACACTTAGCACCGACTAGCTGATGCGGGTATTACTTCATGGTATTGAAAGACTTGTTCTGTTGGTAAACACCCAATGAAGTATTGAGTTATGGTTAGTATGTAATATGTAATAATAGAGGCCTTTATTAATTAACCAAGAGTTAATTTTTATTAAAAACCAAAGAAGCGAATGTTTGTAACATAGAGATTTTTATCTTGGCTGGAATATGGCCACCCGGTTATTGTACGTCAGTATTTTCCCATGCAGAAACATATACCAAATATCCAGCTAATCATTCGTCTTTTTGAAAGGCAAAAATCTCTTTATCACCAAAATCTCCATCAACGTTTCACCAAAATTTTTCGTTGGAATTATTTGAGAACATTAGTCTATTTTGTAGGGCCACTGATTTGATTTGGACCTTTAGTGACATCTGCCGGGGTAGATCCCTCAACCTGCATGCTTCCTCATCTGCGTATCATGTTCCACATATTCACTTCTAGTTCCACACTTGCCGAACACCTTTACTGTTAGGGATCAACCTGCCAATCAGACATTTTTGCTCTCGCATGTTTTTCAGCAGAGCAGAGTGATTCAAAATTTTCAAGATAAATCAAATTTACGTTTTACGCCAGAATTTACATCAGACCAACTGAAGCAAAATACATTCAGCAAAAAAGAAATTGCTTCTAGTGAGGATAGAAAATAGGACCTCCTGTGATGTACTCTGATGCTTATCCAATTGTGCTAGCCAGAGATGTGTTGGATGGATCATCAATCTCAGTTTTGCTTCATGCACCACTTTTTGGACTTGAATCATTTCTGAAATCAATAGAGCACAACTTCATCAAAGAGTGACTGATTTCTACTGAAAACATTACAAGGCATCAGAGTAGATCACAAGAAGTCCTGGGTCCTATCCCAACTGGAGGTATTCTTTTGTGAATTTGTTTTGGTTCAATTCATCTTACGTAAATTCAGGCTTAAGTGTAAATTTAATCTTATCATGAAAAACTCAACAGGGCGTTTATCTTTCAATTAACTTTTAATTAAACTTCGTAAATGAATTAATTGTAATACATATGGCAAATTACACAGTACTGTGACAAAGCAACGAGAAATACTTGTATCAGTGGGTATGTCTGGCAATTACCGTCAGTACGTGAACACATATGCTTTGAAAATATGCTTTGTCAAGAATCATCATAAGTAAGGAAATTTCGCACGAAAGAATGACTACTCCACGAAAAGGAAAATGAGATTGGTTGTGGATTTGTTACCAAAACAAGTAGGGTTTGCTTTTCTTTAATGAAAGATACACACAGATAAATAGTCAATTTCACTCACAATCCTGCTGAGGCACAATTCCAAAGCATCAATTTCGTAAAACTAATAAATCTTTTATTGATCACACAGGACATTGGCTTTCTTACCCTTTAATTGGGTAGCCCAATTCAAACAGCTTGTTCTCGGAAAACGACGACACCAACAACGCGTCTATGAATCAATCTGTGAATCAATAAACACCACTCCGAAATCATTAACTGTTTCTTTGTAGGGTTTATTTTTAGGTCATCAAATGTATTTACTGTGATGATTGCTATTTTTGATTAATATATTGCTTGCTTATTGTGTTTGGTTAATTTCATAGGTTTGCGAAACGACTGACTCAAATTCATTAATCTCACAGTACGAACAACTGAGAAAAAATTCTCTGCTGATCAGTGTATGCTCAGCCTTTGCTTCAATGTTGATCTACACCACGATTTTTTGACATATCGTTCATATCACAAATTGTGGCACCAAAAATTTACATTGTGAGCCACGAATACTGCAATACATGGAAAGCACTTTGTTAATTACATGGCCTTTAAAGATTTTATATCTTCGTTTTGCCGGGAAACGGCCATTTAAAACACCATCGACAATTAAAAGCATGGGTCAGTGGAAAGTCGGAAACAATGATAAAAGTCCAGTATCACCCTGAAGAAACTTTAAAAAAATCTGACATTTGCGACAGTTATCAAGTATTTCTGATATGGCTTTTACCATGGGAGTCTATGAGAATATTTTTTTTTATGTTTTTGAACAGGGGGTGCTGATGAAGTTGGAGTTGTGACAGGTTTATGGGTGGATTCAACACAGAAATTAAACTCAACAATTATGGATAACATATTACAGATCCGACCTATGAAGAGATATTTGAAATTTATATAGGGATGGCCAAGATATGCACAGATATTTACAGACCTATATGGGCAAAAATAGAAGAAGGTAAAACAGGAAGTGGGTTTGAGGGACAAATATCTGTGCATATTTTGGCCATCCCTATATAAATTTCAAATATCTCTTCATAGGTTGGATCTTTAATATGTTATCCATAATTGTTGAATATTATTTCTGTGTATAATCCACCCATAAACCTGTCACAACTCCAACTTTATCATCTGGAAAAAATTCTCATAGACTCCATTATAAAATGATGTCAGCAATCTTTGACATTTGTCGCAAATGTCAGATCTTTTTGAAGTTCCTTCAGGGTGAGTATACATGCAAACTTCAAATCCGAAGCAGCATTCACGGATTGCATTCAAATGGAACAAATGACTTGTTCTCTTTGCACAAGATGATGACTTCATACCCATTGGTTGAAATGTGTAATATTTCATGTATCTGGCACTTTCCATATTTATTATTTACACCAAAGGTGTGTGCTTGTTTCAGTATCAAACATATGAAATATTACTTAGAAAGAGACAGCGAAACAATTTACACCACCTACCTGGTACACTCATTGAAATGTGTGGTTGGACATTTCATAGATAATTTCTTTTGATGGAGTCGTGGAGTCAACAGCTTGTGCAAGGACACAAAGTACCAACTTTATTTCACTGTTTCTACATGTTTACTAGACCAAAAGCAAAATCTCCAATTCAGAGGTAAATTTTTACCCCAAAGCAAGCTTATATTTTAGGTGGAATTGATAAGTATTGCAAATGCCAGATAGAACAAATATTAGATATTTCAACTGTTTTCAACTAATAGGCATGAAGTCATCAGCTTGTGTCAGACACAAAGTCATTCAGAGTCATGAATACACCCGTATTTTCTTCCCCACTGAAAGAAGTTGGAAGAGCGTACAGCAATTGATCAGCAAGATTTAGTGTTATTAATTCTGGTCACGCTTTCTATTTCTTTACATGGAACAACATCCAAACATTTGTTCTCTGCCAATTAGTTTCGTATTCACCTCCCAATTCACTCTGAATTGTAAGTATTACTGAGCCCCCAATGTTGCAAATCGTCGCTGTGGTGTGAAAAATAAAAGCTGTGTGCTGTACACTATCCACTCTCTCCTCTAACATCAGTTTTTATGTCAAATGATGCACATTTTATGGTCCCTGCTAGCTCCGCTAAAGGGACCATATGGTGTTGGATTTGAGAACTCAGGATATAGCAAAAGTTGTCACTAATGGATGAAGGTAATTGGACTTGGACAACAATTGGAACTAAGAACCCCCCTACCAGCCAAATACGGTACTTTGGAATTTGTCAATTGTGGAACAAAGGTTTGAACAAAGAAACCCCTCCCGCTATGTGTAAAAGCCCCCCCCCCCGACAACCCACCCACCCACCCAACAAAAGTGTCATAAAAGGTTAGAAATAAGGTCTAAGGAATACGATGCTGCTCACTACCACTAAAATTTGTTTCTGCCCATACAATGATACTGCCTTGATTTTGAAGCAGATTGGAGTGGATTAAGATATTTAAGATTGATGCACCTTGTGCAGGTGGTTGTTTTACTGATGAAAAACAAGATTCAATTGAAATTTACAGATTTATTCTCAACACAAAAGAGCCAATACAATGTCTTTGCACACAATAAATATGAATAGCATAAATGTAGATCATCGCTGTGACCTTTAAATAATTTGCATATGCTTGCTGGAAAGCTCCCCGCCGGGGGTAATTAGTGTTGCCAACCACTGTTAGCCATGTGCTTTTCGCTGTTAAATCCACTGAATTACTGTTGAACAATGTTACCAATAAATTGTATAATGTAAATACATGAAGCATTGAAACAGATTACAATTTGAGTAAGACTACAGTAATGTAGCAACTGTTATAAACTAACGGCAACTTTTTAACTTGGGTATATATGGAATAAGAAATACTAACGCAAAACATGAGTTACACATTTACGCAAACAGTATTAACGTTCACAAGTTAAAAGATAGTTAGATATGAATGACAAATATGCTTATACATTGTGAATGGTTACATTGTGAAATAGTAAATTCCCCCAAGAAAAGGGGATGGTTAAATGGTTGAAACATCAACGAGTTTAATAAAAGTTTTGATTTGATCTGCTAGGTTTCACATGGGCGATATTCTTGATATTCTTCCAGTGTCGTTGGTTGTGCTTCTTGAAATTCCTGAAACCAGCATCACGGGTGAAGGTGTGTTGTCTTCTTGGTAGATTCTTTTGACGTCACTGCGGCAATTTGCCAGAGACATCTGGAATTTTGTTTGCGGGTTGCAGGGCACGTCTGGAAATTGGGTTTAAAGACAAATCCTTAAACTCAAATAGTTCAATCTGGCGATTAAGTCCATTCCAAAATCTGATTTGACCGACTCCAGACAAGTCACCAAACTTGTTGAAGTCCGTGGCGTTTGAGAGGGCTCGCTGCACATCCATGATGAAATGGTTTTGTCTCAATGCTAAGATTTCTTCCATCTCCGAGTTGAACTTGTATTTTACTGTGGCCTCTTTAGTTGATAAGTTTCTAGTGAGTGCCTTCAGCCAAATAAATTTTGGTTCTTGCGCTGCCACTGACCCCAAATGCTTCGCTCTGAGGTGGTCTTTGTGAATGTCAATGGCCCTGTGAAATTGGTTGGCAATCCAGTTAATAACTGATCCAGACATAAGGCTTATTCCCGAATAGTGATCCATATAATGTAAAATGTCATGATCCGGAATGACAAAGACAAAACGTGGTAGGTATATGTTAGTGTTCAATGCTTTGAGGAGAGAATTCACCAAACGTGCCAACGTGTTCTTAACATCAGACAATGGATTTGTTGTGAAGCAGTTCACTGAGAAATATTGGTACAAAAACAGAGGCCGTCTTCTGTCCGAATTTGCATCAATTTTCATGGAGCCCAGAGTGTGAAAGATTTCATTGAGGAATTCGTCACCAATCATCCATACTGCTTTTAAAGCTTTGATTTCACCTGTAATATATACCAAAATGTCAGTAGAGCATCAAAATAAGGGGAGTGATATTGTGATATTCATTAAAAAGTAGTTTGTAGGTATGAATAAATTGAAGTTGAACACCACCTTCCGATTTTGCGAATCATTTCTAACGAAAGATTTAGATCATTATAGAGATCACAAGCCCTTCCAGCCCTGGTTGAATGGGTATCATAAAAATTCTCATCAAAACCAGAAAGCCGCAATAACTTTTTGAGCATCTTCCTGTACTGGTATGTGGTGACCGGACTACGATCCCTAAAAACAAAAAATTGTTCAGAATCATCCTTTCTCTTTTTCCTGAAATTCAAATAGTTTTGTAGGGCTCTGAAAGGGCATAATTGGTTGGTGATTAATGCTTTACCAGTCATTGGTTGTTCTTTTCTGGTTGATCCCACCAGTTTAATGACTTGAGGCATTTTGTCATGCCCATGGGTTTTTGAAGAATGCAGAATCATCATAAGCTTATTTTTGTTTATACCTATATGTACATCAATGGCTTTGATGACATGTGCACTAGCAGTCATTTCACCAACCCTCGATAGACCAAAATATGCAGTTATAAGCATCGCCTTGTAAAGAGCCTCGAGGTACAGCTGCGGTTGTGGGAATAACCTAGGCACATTGGACACCAAAATCCTCAACATATTTTTTCTGATCAGCAACCTTGTCCTAACTCAGTCGTTCTTCAGCCTACAAGCTTTAGTCAAAGATGTTAATAGTGCCTGGTCTTGACTCAATACTACTCCATCATCTTGTAATACAGATTTGATGGCTGAAATGTAAGAGCGAATGGTTGAAGATTGCCTGTTCCTGTCAATTAAGTAGCCAATGAAAAGAACAATCCTGTCTTCCCATGATACTGGTTTTTGATCTAATTTAATAAAAAATTCATTGAATGTTTTCCAAATACCATAGTAATTCCTTTGTGTGGTTGTTCTGTGATGCTCCATTCTAAGGTGGTCGATGATTGACGGTATCGCAACAGTGGAAATAGTAGATGAAGAGGATTGCTTATCCTGTTGTTTTGATCTCCTGTCCTTTTCTGAAATGTCAAAATAAAATGAAGTACATTATTTTGGACAAAGCAATTAATATATGCTATCTTCTCCAAACCAGACCTTTTCAACAGGCCACACTGTATTGGAAATTTGATCTGGGAATGATCTCATGGATGTAGGTGCCTTCTCCCAAAATGTTTTAAAATCCATCCTTGACAAAGGATCTGCTAAAAAATTGTCTTTGGAACGGACATAATGTACAAACAAGCATCTGTTATGTTTAAGTCCATCCATAACCAATAACCGGATAAGTTTCATGCACTGTACACAGTGGCTAGTCATACTATTTACCATATTTTTTACTGCTTCATTGTCACAGAAGATAATAATTCTAGTATTGCTCAACTTGTCACTATCGCTCCATGTTAAAATTCCAGCGGTCAGTGCTAGTAGCTCTGCAAACTCAATACTTGGTCTCTGATTTTTGACAAAGTTTTTTGGCCACTTCCCTACAAAAAACCGATTGTCAAAAATTCCACCTATTCCAAAATTTTCATTGAGTGAAGCATCAGTGTAGAAATTTAAAGTAGTAGCATAAGTCCTGTCATCTAAGTCAATAAAAGGTCTACACAACCTTTCTTGTGGATTGTTGAGAAAATATTTCCACATCCTACAGTCCAATTTGAATGATTTATCTGACGTAATGTGATGGTATTGCTTCAATAATCTACCCTGTTTGTCTGTAATTTTAAGTTTATCATACATTCTTCGAGTGAACATTCTTCCAGGTATTATTGCTTTGTTGAGAAAATTCAAAATACCAGTTAATCTTTGGATTACCCGTATTGTAACCGATCTCTGACTTAATACCCAGTTGAGTAACTGAAGAGCCTTATTTCTTTTTTCTTCTGGCATAGATAAAGTCATAGTACGACCATTCAAGAGGATTCCAAGAAATATCATTTCTTGTGAGGCCCACACAGTTTTGTCCAGAGCTACTGGACATCCAGTAAAATTACATATATCAAGGAATTTTCTCACCATTGCGTTAAATTTTTCTTCACTCTCTTGAATGAACATGTAGTCATCCAAATAGTTAGTGACCCTGAAATTTTGCCCCGACATGTATTCCACTATGTGATGAAGACAGTCACTGAAATCTTGAAAATTCTTACAGGAGATACTGGCACCAAAAGGTAGACATTTTTCTACAAAGAAAAATGTTTTGTTAGTGACTGGGTGGTTACACTTCATGATTAAGTATTTCCTTTGACTTACCAAAATTGGTAAGTTCCTGAAAGCACTCATCAGATCACTTTTTGCCATGAAAATACCGGCAGGTTGCAATTCTTGTCCATCCGCAGTGTGAATACTGGCGTTGCTCGGTTGACCTACATTGTCCCTATTGTCACTTCTATTGTGATTCTTGTTCCTCTTATGGTCTAAGCATAAATCAAGGTCCAAGCACATTTGAATAGCGTAATCTAAGTCTTTGTAATGTACAGAACAAAGATTTTCTGGTGTATGGAAATTCAGAGATTTATCCTTGTCATCAGTTCCAAAATCATAAGATAAATGGAAAATAAGTCTAGTTTTATTCCCAGCTTTAGGGACCAAACCCAGAGGTGATTGAATATATGAAGAAAATGGAATGGTTTCAAACGGACCAGCCACTCTGCCTAATTTGACTTCTTTGATAATTTTATTCCACATGTCGGTTTTCGACTCCACTGTGATCGGAATATTATTAGACAAACTCTGCCTATTTTCAGGTCCTCTGTAACCTATGTCAAAACCATGTGTAAATCCCTGAATTACCTTATCCATTTTTTCCCTATCATATTTTGTTGTAACAAGTAGTTCTTTTAATCTAGCAACATTAATTGGTGTGACTATATTGTCCCACTTTAAATCCTGCCAAGTATCTATAGTTTCATTTCCTACATCCATTTGACCTAAAAGTGTAAAATTGTCGTAATTATTTGTTCTTTTCAAACTTATTCCCTGGTGACGTCTTTGTTCCTTGACCAGGATTCAAGCGTTTATCTCTTTCATCCCTGTGCTGTTGTCCATCCTTTCTGTATCTCTTGTCACGGTCCGCGATTGCTTTCCTACAAATCATGAAACTGTGACCAAACTTATTACAATAAGAACATCGGTGTTCATACTTGCAGGACATTCCAAAATTGCACTTCCCTCGATTGAATCTCCTACAAGGTTCCTCTACCCTTTCTCTGTTACCTGGTGAGGGCCTATTGACTTCATGAAGTCGGTCCCTTAACCTCATGAACCAAGCCTGATGTAAAATCAAGTTCCAGGGGCGTTCAGTATGCCTGCTTATATGCATCCAAAAATCTTTGTCGTATGCATACACATTTTCCCATGTATAGACTAAAGAAATGGAATGGATAACATGATTGTACTGGATTAATTCGACTGCTTTTGTTGGATGAGCTTGATTGTACACATGAGAGAATATTCTGAATGCTTGTTCCCACCTAGAGAAATTACTGATACTTACTGTTTCAGTAACTGGCACCCAGAATGATTTTCCATTACGAATAACTAATTCATACCTATCTTCTTCCGAGGTAAGAATCCTATCTCTAGGAATTAGCTTCCCAAAATCTACATATTCTCCAGACGCTATTTTCTGTTGCATACCTACGTCCAAATGACTTCCAATGACTGAATATTCTTCATCAATTTCAGCAGTAAATGCACAATCTTCCCTTTGCCTCTGCTGGCTTCTCTCCCCTCGATATTCATTATTGAATCTCTTCAATTTAGGTATCTTACCTTGTGGCGCAAAGAGCTTCGTCTTCGCTAATTCAGCCTCTCTTATCAGTTTCTCTGCTTTCTCTTCTGGAGTCAGTTCTATGGGTGGATTTCTTCTGTATCCGGATGATCCACCCGCTTGTGGGTGTTCCCGTTCATCAAAATCTTCTTCTTCCTTGAATGCATCCGCCTGTCCAGCAAATTCTTCACCTAAGACAAAATTTACACCATCATTCACATTGCGATTTGTTTGACCAATAAAATCAACCGGTTCACAGCCTTCTTCTGAGGAACTACTATTCCTCTTTTCTACAGCCTTTTTATATACTGTTTCTTCTGATTTACTGTCACCTAAATTACCCCTTTTGTCATTAACTGTTGCATTTCTATTTTTATTCATAAATGAAACATTGTTTGCTCTTGACTTACTTCCATATCCAGATCCGGAAGCCTGTGGTGGAGCATCACTCTCTCGTCTCCTTTTCTTACTGTCATTCAGATCCATACATTGATTGACCACTCCAATTGATTTATCTAGTCCTTCTTGGGCCATTAATTTGTGCAGTTCCTTCAATTTGATTGCCATTTCTGCATCTAAATCTTTGATTTTCTTTCTTGTCTCCATCCTTCATTTTATTTCTATTTCCTCAGTTGAGCTACCCTCATCTTCATCACTTTCTTGTTGTTCAGCCATTCGCCGTCCCCGCTTTTCCTTTTTATCTTTCCTGGATGTTCCAATAATAACTTCATCGTCTTCAATCATTGGTGAATTTAAAACTGATTCCCTTTCTTCTTCATCATAGTCACTTTGGCAGTAACTTTCATTTCCCTTTTGCACAGTTAGCTCCAATTCATCATCGGTAATTGTTGTTTGATCAATACCCGCAATAAGGTCGTCGGGGTCATTGAGTTCATTCATTCTAGATCTTCCCGACATTTGTCTTTCTTCCAGCATTGAATCCTGCTTGGAATCCTTCCTCTTTTTCTTTTGAGACATGCTTATGTCCTCCTCATTCTCAGATTTTCTTTTCGAAATTCTTTGTTGACTTTCCTTCTGATTTTTTGTTGAATTTCCCTCAGAAATCCTTTTGTTTACATTAGCAACGGTTGCATCCTCCATCGTCTCCATAGTCTTCTTGTTAATTTTGTCATTTTTCTTTACAACGTTTTTTCTCTTACTGGAATTCCTTCCTGCCATTCTTATGAACCACTTGTGACATCGGTTGCATCTAATTTCTATCAATAATTTCAATATTTCTTCAAATTGTTTTTCGGGACTTCTTTTCGTGTTGAGAGAAATCTGAAAGTGTAACAGTTAGGCGCAGCATGTGCCTGACGTCATAATTGCCTATTGACGTAATAATGACGTAATGATCAGACTATTTGCTGCCTGTTCCTTTCAGCCTGATTGTTGCTTGCCTTGCATCTCGTTTTATTCACAGTAAAACTCCTTTAATTGAAATTAAATGGAACTTTAATTTAGGGCTTTGTAATGTATGGGGACTATTTTGAACCCCTGGTCGGAGGTACCTCGTTATGTTTGTCTTTTGAAACAAAATATCTTGCAGGAATTTGACCAACCAAACAACTTTCAACTGGTCCAACATGACGCCCTTGGCAAACACGTACTCAGAATTAAAATGTATATTTCCGAGGTCAAAGGTCATGCCAACGCAACCAATAAGGTGACTATGACGAGCCACCAAAAACAATTATTCTCTCAACCAAAAATTTATCATCTTCAAAAATTTTAAAACATATCACATCCAAATATATTTCAACAAAATGGTCACCAATTTCTTGTGTTTTATCTTTGTCCAAAGTGCTTATTGCAAAACTTATGGAAATCGCGTGTTTCTGGAGATTACAGTTCACCAGGAGCGGTCTTCTAACCTTCTTTGCCATACACGGTACTTAGTCACGAACACCATAACCATGAGTTCTGCCTTTCATACATTTTGTGGAGACCGAAACTACATTCTTACTCTCTTTTGAAACAGAAAAGAAAGTGTTGAGAAAAAATTGAAAGTCACATTGATTAACGTTTGTTTGCCAGTCGTTGTAACGATGTATGCTAAATATTGGTGATGGCTCATTTGATTCAAGGCGTCTATTTCCCATTACATTTAGGAAGAAATGTATAGATTCTTAGGTGTGTGAGGCTGATGGTTTCTAATTGACAACTCACGTAAATCTATGTTAGAGTTTGATTTCGCAGAGAAAACCCATATTTTATTTCAACTAATTGGTGAGAAAAACATTCATGACCTATAATATAAATTCAATAAACCGAGTACGGTCTTTACAGACCATCGCGTAATCATGCACTGTCTAAATCCCTCCTAAATCTAATCAAACTGTCGGTACCACTCGGATTCAACATTGATGTCGGTCATAAATACCCACGTAGAACGTCAGTTTCGCCCAGATCAAATGTGATCGATGCATATCAAATAGACCTGTGCCAATGAGTGTTTAAGAGTTCATGTGTTGGAACAGCATGAGAACTGAAAAAGATGTTTTTGGATTCTTTTCGCATGAAGCGCAAAGGATTTTTCAGTTGAAATAAGCATTTCAACCTGACTTTCTTTTTCTATGATTTATGGAACTTCAATGTTGCAATTGAATGGCATTCAACCGAACAAAATCATGAATTTGTTCAACGTTTCTCAATGCAACCAGTCTGGTTGTTTCGTGTAATTAATTTCTTACCTTTTCTGCCCAAAGCATACATTTTGCAATTTTATTAGTATATACAAAGTACTCTGCAGTTATGATTGATTTGCAAAGGATTACAAAACACAAAAAACCTGTTAAGTAAATTAGGAGTTTTCAGATGTCAACAAAACGGCGTAGGATCACTCACTCTCCTCTCCGGGCGAGAGGGATACTCCCTGTCCCGTCTGGTGGGGAGGGGGGGGGGGTACGCCCTGTCCTGTCCAGGGTACCCCCCTCCTCCAGCAGGACCTGGAACAGGATTAGGGGTACCCCTGGAAAGGACCTGTCAGCAGCGGCAGGGGTACCCCCTGGGAAAGGACCTGTGACCTGAGGCTGGGGTATCATCTTCCCTGTGGAAGACAGACACCTGTGAAACGATTACCTTCCCTCGTACTTCGTACGCAGGCGGTAACAATGTCATGTCGTTTTCAAGGGAATGTTTTAAAAATCAGAACCAGAAATTATAAGATCTTTGTACCGCCAACCCTCAGATTTGGAGGCATCAGTGTATAATTTAAAAGTGGAACATTAAATGTTTAGACCTGAATTTAAAAATTTTCCAAGACATTTCTAGCCTCATTTCTCTCTGCATTTTGGATTCTTCAGGTCTCACTCTGCATTTTACTTCTACATTATCTTAAATGTAAAAATCGAAGTGAAATATTTTTATTATTACCTTCAAAATGTCTAAGAATATGCAGATATTTTAACATAAATTCCTTAGAAATTTCATCAAAAAGTGCTCAGAATAGCAGCAGACATATTTTGAAGTTAAAAATGTAACAGCTTCTCGCTTACAGAGACTATTTGTATTGAAATGGATATTTTGTAATGTACCTAACAAATAGATCTCTGTCAGTTGAACAATTTGAAGTACAAATAACAAAAGTAGGAGAATACGTATTCGACCATTAAAAATACAAGACATTCTGGGGCCCCAAGGCAGACCCTAGACCCCAGCCAATATTAGCTTGCTTTGCTCGCCCGACTTTGCTTTGCTGTATTGGCAAAATTTCGGAAAAAATTCTGCCCCCGACCAAATCCTGGATCAGCTTCAGAATGACCTTTTGGACAAGTATTGAAGGACCGTGATTCATTGGGTGATGGCATGCTAATGTTGTGCAAGTTGACCTCCCAGTCCAGGACCTTTGTGTGGAGTAAATGCAGTATTTCACCATACAATAAAGCCTACTGTGAAAACTAATTTCATTCTCCATTTATGTGACAGCTTGATTTTTCATTTCTCTTTGGTATCCATGATATCCGACCAGCAGTAATGCATATTGTTGTTTAGCTTGGAGTCGAATCCAAGTCACGTACATCACAAAGAAAATTTATCACGCATTTCCACAAAATTATTTCTTTCATTTTCATCAACGAAACATAAATCATGCGATAAAGAGAAACTGATGCTTTACAAACGGATGGAAAGATAGGCTGGTTCTACAAAGGACATCCGACAACCACGAAAGCAAAACGTGAGATCAGACTTTCCTGAAGAGGTTGCCTTGGCTTTCAACCTCTATGCCGATCAACCCTGTTAGAAGCTGCTCGAGGATGGTGGTAACCAAATAGCATAAGTTTCAATAATCACAACAGGGTACGCAGTGATTCAAAGGCCAATCAAAAAAGACCAGCATTTCTTATGGTCATTGTCCTGCTCCCTTACAACCATTTGGCGTAGAAGTCTGCCGTTGTATTTATTCTTAAAAATACCAGAATTACCAGAAGAGAGCAGTGCTCTTTGATAGACAGGTTTATGAATAGGAAAATTGTTAGATTTGAGTCATGATTCAACCACCATGTGCAGTATCACAGACTGCGGGTCCCCACAGGTTCCCACAATTCAGTACAGAGAAGCTCATTCCCTCCGAGGGGTTGTCGTAGATGAAACGTTAAAAATTATCCACCCATCATGTAGCCCAAAGTAGGTCAACTTGTCGTCAGTGAGTTAAGATATCCTGTCAAATCTCTGGCATCCAGAATTCGATGATGAGCGGAGCCGGCAATGAACATGTTCGGCAAATAAATGTAGCAGTTGTGTTTATTCACAAACTAACTGAGGGAAGATCATGTCTGTAACAAGGTGCGTGTACTAATAATGCTAAAAAGTGGCGATGTCTTGCGGTAAATGCCAAGGCGGTAAAATCTCTCGGTTCTTTCTCAGCTGTTATGTCAAAACATAGTAACAAGAAGACCTAATTGGACTTTCTCTGTAAATTGGGGAATGGGAAATAATCTAGCAAAAAAAGAGCAGGTCTTTCCAATTAGGGATACTTTACTAACATAGAATGTATTAGCACATGTTCTCTTTGTTGGCCACATTTGCCTTGGGTAATAATGATCATAGACTTACACGGCCATTGTGGAGGAAATTGGCCAAGATAGTAAACGGAAGGTTGAAACACATCAAAGGATCTATTTCACTTGTTTGTAGGTGGATAAGGATGGCAAATTGTAGGAAAGAAGGTTTCTTTAGATCTTTATGACACAATCGCTCTGAGTGAGAAATTTTAAGAACAAGGATAAAATTAATGTTCCAGTACAAACAGAGAAGGGGAAATATAGTGAATTATATTTACCAGTTTACCAAAAATGAAGAAATTTGTGACACCACCACCCGCGTTGTGTAAAGAATTCCTCCCCAAACTTTCAAGGCTTTGCTTTGCACAGAATTGTTACTGCACAATTGCGATACAATGCTTAAAAATTGTTGAACTAATAAGAGCCATTTTTCCACGTAGTTATTAGCTGACAGTGGAAATTGATTTGGGGGTCATGATCCATATCTTGATGTCACCAAATGATATGCAAACCTTGTCCATTGTTGCACCCAATTAGCAGAAAACGAGATCAAACTTCAATCAAACCGCATTTTCAACGCCGAATTAACCGTTCGTATTACACATTTTATCAAGGGAGCAAATAGTGCTGCGTTGTAGTAGAAGCCATACGAGCGAGGTTGTTAAAATCATTCAGACAAACAGAAAAGACGTCTCTGGAATCTAAAAAATAACATGATATCTGATTGTCCGAACAATGTTGGTGACAAACGTGTTGACCTCAGACGATTGACCTCATCTCGTCGTATGTTGGATATTTGATGTGTTTTCTCGATGTGTTCTTCAGAAAAATGTAGCTTTATTCCTCATCTTTTTATAATTTAAAGCAAATATTTTCTGCGAACCTGTCAGTAAATGCCTTTTTTCCACTAAATGGTTAACCCGACAGGAAACATTCCTTTTCGCTTCTCTTGCTTGTATTATTAGATGAAGATAAAAGGATTTTGATGTTTATGGTTCAGAATTAGATGACAAAACCAAATTAGATTTCATGTCTTTTTTGTTGATGAGTTGGAAACAAGTGATTCACAGAAGGGTACTTCGAACATTTCCAGATTTTCTTACGATTTTACAAATGGCGGAAATCTTGGGCAATAAATGGAAAACGTTCATTTTTAGATAGGAAGTGTATTTTGTACACATACAGTTCAAGAACATGCTGAGACAAACTACTTTTTAAGACAATCGAGCCTTTCAGGATAAACACAGGGTTAGCAGTTGTTTGCACACGTGCAAAAGTGGTACAATTTTGTGAAAAAATCAGAATGTAATCAACAGTAGTAGGCAATTTAAAGTCTGACTTTCAAATGATTATTCACCACATAAATGATTTCTCCTTACAACACAAAATTCTGGAATTCAAAGAGTTTTGTTTGGATTTACATGCACGCAAATCTAATCTTATCCTGAAAAATCCCAGTGTTCAATGAGGAATCAAGACAAGAGCATCTGTTTGAGCAGATGACAAATTAGACCATGGTGCTTTACCACATTACATGAGACATATTAAGTTCGATATAAATTCCAACTAAGCCTAGACAAAGTACAAAAGTTTCAACGTTACACAGCGTTTTGAGAATTATGATTATGCTATGTAAACGGGTCTTCAACTAAAGATTTACTGAGGTATTGCTGTAGTGCAATATAAATATTTCGATGAATGTTATTTCTGTCTGTGAGGGTCTGGAACCTTGTCGACAAACTTCTTGATCAAGACGGATCTAAGGCAGATGTGTTTGTAATTCAATTATTAAGGGAGATAGAGTAAGCAAGAGTGGACAGGGTTGACGAATGAGAGCTGTACAGACTCTCTCAAGTATATTGAGGCGTCTACCATTTCTATACAGTGATTTCAAGTGCTGACAAATGGGACTACTGTATCAAAATAATACCTTTCATTGGGGCTAAAATCGAAGCCACTGTGGAAAATGGTAAATCTTGCAACTCTATGATTGATTCGAATGATACAATTAAAATTCAGATTTAAAACTTTTGAGAAATTGTTGAGACTTTATCTTTATTTTGAAGGACAGCCATCGTATTTTGAAGAGTGTAAAAACAAATTGTTGAAATCGAGTCTCAAACCGTTGACCGCTTTCTGCGCTGATAAGTGTTACATCTTCTTTGTATTTAAGACCGCTTTTCATTTTTAAATATACATGCCTATAAAACTTAAATTAAGCAACGATTATTGAAGCAATACATTGCCTGTTGATACTATTATTAAGTCAGCTATCGATGGTCATGATTTACCATAAAAGAAATGAGTAAGCTTGCCCTTGTGGAATTCTAAACAATAAAGCATTGCGAAAATATCCCCGGAATTCAATCATGCTGTCACATTTACTTAAGAAACGTATTGGTACAACTAATAGGGTTCATCAATAATGGCACGTCAATTGAAGCAAGCTAGTTCGACTTCATAATCGTTTAGCTGAATGATTAATGTTGATTTCATCAACATTTTTGCCTTGGATGAAGATTTTTAAGAGGACCTGTCTGTCTCCTTGTATAAGGAAAGAATCATGATGCGTTCAATGAAATACGGTTTGTATTGTGAATTATAGGCGTTCGTCTATGCAAGGATCACTGTAACTTCTAGGATGCACGCGAGCGCTCCTTGCAGGACCACAACAATATCCAGGAAGGGACATTTGCAGAGTGTTGTTTGGTCAGACTAAATAAGGTCATTGTAGATGTAGCTGCTTTGCCATTCAACAGAGCACAGATTCTTGCCACTCACTGAATTTAGCAGAAAGACCACTCACAGATAGAGGTCTTATGTCTCCTCATTCAGAAGTTGTTGTTGAATATTTTGAACTGCACTCCAGCGCAAAGTGAATCTAATGATTACAGTCTTGTGTGAAGGACACTAGACATAGAACACTTAATATTTCAGCAGATGATCACATTGCACAGGTGTGAAGGACTCCTGTGTCAAGGGTCACTTGTTATCAGCCTCAGATGTCTGAAAAGTGTATGTGGTACAGCACTAACAGGTGAACAGCAAGCCCTGTGTCAAGAACTGTGTTGGATACTTCTGACTGCAAATGACTGTGACTATGTTCCTGAAGCTATTCCCAGAGCATAAGGTTCAGTATTAGCTATATCTCTAGCCTCTACAATAGAAACAACTGCTTCTACTATAGAAACAGAGTAGAAACTGTGAAATGTTTCCAAGCAATAAGCTATGCTATGAAACCTAGTGCATTTGGAAGTACACAATTCATTGCATGGTCTTAAGTAAGATAAACCTAGTACTAAATAGGTAAGCAGATCAGCTTCTGGCATAGAAACAGGATGGAAGCTGGGAAAGATGTTCATGTAGTGTGGTTTGCATGGATTTCATTATGGTATTTATTTCTTGGTCCTTATAGTGGAGAGATAATGAGTACCAAATAGAAAAGCAACATTAACTGCAGTACAGGTATCTGAGAAACTAGTACCTGTTACTAGAAGTTCCTCAGTATTTGTACTGATAAATGAATCGCCTAAAAGCAATATGCCATACTAAGAAGGGAAACACTGAATAAGATACTTTTATACTTCCCTGAAGTGTATGGTATAGCAATTGTTTTTAACTTGGAAAACAAATAAAGTGTATTTTTAATATTTTTTTGGTACAGGTATCAGTAGTGAAAAAGTTCGAGGCTTGGTTGAAGTTACATGTCCTTTTAATATCATTTTAGACCAATTCTCATAAAAGATCATGTAGTTTTTACATGCTATTTTTCCTCTTTCAAAGGGAATTGTACCATTTTTAAAACTTACGTTGTCTTTATATGTATCGCTTCCAAGGAACGATAATTATTGGGATAAAAGTTATTTTGATGCCAAAAACACAAGAAAAATTAAGAGAGGGAAAACACAAGGAAACTTATCTTGATCGGAATGTGGCAACCCTGTTGTAAGATATAGTTGAACAGAATTACTTGTGATCATACAATAATGTACAATGGTTGAAGCACAAAAACTTTGATGAAGCGACTTTATTCTCGATGTGCACTTGTATCAGATTCGCCATTCTAAAATATGTCATCTTTACAACTTTAAATAAAAATGCTTTTTCTTGGATGGAACAGACGACACATCCTAAATGCGTGAATTCAACTTTGGACACAACAGAATAAAAAATTGTCTAAAAACGGGGTAACAGAATGAAAATATACTTACAGAAAAGTATAGTCGTCAAAATAATTCCGATGATTACTCAAAGTGAACGAGTGAATCCCCCAAACTTTGCGTAAACTTGGGAGTAACAGGAGACACAATCAGTTATCCCTTCTGTCCGAGGAAACAACTTCAGTTGACAAGTCAATCGACACGCGTGAGTTTTTTTTTGTTTTTTGCAGCTTTATGAAGAAATGAAATATATGTCACGTAAAACTGAAGTATCGTACTGGTAACAGAAAATGGTAACAAAACAAGATGAAACATTAAACGGTACTTCAAAAGTTCGCTTAGATTGTTTATTACTGGATGCTTGAAGAAAGTGGCATTCAGCTTTCTTTTTGGTCTTTTCGCTATCACAGTCTAATATTTACCTCCAATATTGGTGCGTTTCCATAAAGTGACGCCGAAGTCTTCAAAAAGGAATTATGATGTTGATGGTTAAGAGTCACAAAAGCGTAGGCAGCATACATTCAACGGAAAAATATTCACTTGCTCCTATTTTTCGTTTTAATGTGGTGCAACTAGAAATCGTAGTATTGGTGTGCACTATTTCCTAAATTTTCATATTGAATAGCTGGTGTACACACACTTGGCCAGGGGATACATAAAGCAAGTCTTTCATGAATTTTTTTTTAATCAAAACCCAAGACTTAACTGATAAATTTAATAGTCATGTCATGGAGACAATTACAGTCGGTAAGCCGAAGAATTTTGGATCATCGAAACTAACTTGACGAACAATTTACCATCACATGTATGAACTTTTCGGAAATATCCAAAATAAAAAGTATCGTTCGGAATTAACTCTTGAAACTCATTTTCCCACAACTGGTCATTTGGTAAAAATAGGTGTCAATTTACGTTTGAATCTACAGACTACATCATTTTTTCCTGCCTCATTTGATGGCTTGTTAGCTGCTAGCACCACCAATGGGTTATCTGGTGGTTTTGGAGGGTTTATTTTTTTGGCAGCTAATCTTCTGAAAATATTTAGACTTAAAACTCATCGCAGGCAGATACCTATATAAGGCAAAACAAAAGTCTTAGAGACAGAACAGCAGAACTCTGATTATGTGGAGAGGAACTACCAATAAATACACATGTGTACCTTTTCTTTCATATTTTCAGTACAAAATACTTCACTGTACTCGAGAACACTAATGTAGCTGATGAATTAAAATCGATATGGCTTTTTACGTTGATACATTACACAGCAGGTTGTTTCACGAGGTAGAAGAAAGAAAAACGCTTCAAAAACTGTGCTAACTGGGGAATTCTTGAAATGATGAAAAAAAGTTTCACACTGGTTGTTTCTACTTGGTCACAAAAGCACTGCGTCTGGAAATATAAAAATAATAATAATAATAATAATAATTTATTTTCATCCAGGTAATTCGTTACAACTATTTGTGTCACATGATAAATGATAAATGTAACATCCATGTCTTAAATTATTTTTACAACATACTCGTCCACTTTCTTTATGATTTCCATGGATGATGGACAATTGCAAGACCGTCTTGGTCGTACACAATATAGTGGTGACGCCCAGATTTAGCAACAAAGAACAATCAAAGCAAAAAACATCAAAGGCACACTTATATAACTTACATATGTTGGGTTTAGTATCTACTTTGGTAAGTGATGTTTTATCAAGCACAATCAAACTATGTGTTACAACTATTAATGTAGTATCCCACATTCAGCGTAAGGCTTTTTATGATGGATCATCAGCTAAGTGTTTGTATTACTACAACAAAACGCAATTTTATATTTTCATAAAGTAAATAAACATCTATTTGCTGTGTTGGTAAAGTTTTTCTTCCACTCTTCTGTGTGTTACATGATTTGTATGATTTATACTTAATTTCAAACGACAGGTCTCCGATGAGTATCAAGTTCTTTTCATAATTGGTTACTGCACAGTGAAAGTTCTCGGATAAGCTGTTTGACTTAAAAATTCTAGGTAAACACGATTACAACCAAATAAGATCAATGAGATCTGGGTAACCTAGTAAAACAAGTAAAGTCAAAAAAAAAATCTACAATTAAGACCAATTCGAGGTAAAGAAAAATAATTTATGGGGAAACTTGGACCCATGTTAAAAATACGGAAAAGTTATGCCTATTCATAACAAAATTTACAACAACATACAATTGGCTCAATATCATGTTATACCGATTCATAACCGTCAAATCCATGCATCGTACAGCTTAGTTTTCGTGTATAAGACTCTACAGTCATATAATGTTATGCCTTTTCATATCACAATTTACGACTTTTAATGGTTGGTTATACCAATTCCACTTATGTGGTGCCATTTGACTCAGCTGTTATGCCTATTAAGGACGTCGCAAGCGCTAGTGATAGTTTTCAAGTTCGATTTTGTTATACATTTTCATGTATATAAAATCCATGTTACGACTTCTCATGTAGTAAGCAATTTTAAATGTTCTTAGCGTTTACCACTCTTGCTGCAAAGTCTGCTTAGTACAGTATTCATGAATGTTATGGCTATTAATGTTTTCTCTGTACAACTATTGGGCACCGACCTAGCTTGTTAGACTTCTCCATATGTTGAAGTAATTGCATGTAGAAGGTAAAGCGAGAGGTACACTTGCTGCATACATGTTTTTTAACATCACTGTGTACCGCCATATGGTT
>JBCAUG010002340.1:0-11512 GCA_038406175.1 Haplosyllis leylae | reverse complement strand
ACTGACAAACACGTGTGAAACTATTACCTTCCCCCATCCTTCGGATGCGGGCGGTAATGATAATAAAATACATAACATTTTTATTAAAGTACAATTATTTTGGGTTAATTGTGGTGTACCATCTTAAATCAAGTTACTTTTTTTCAGAGAACTTTCTGGAAAAGAGGTCAGCATTTTGGACCTCCCAGATGGAAACGAAAAGAGAAGCGAGAAAACTAGTCGTTCTAACCCTGCAATTTATTTAACACCTACACATAAAGATTTATTATCTGGATCATTATCTGAAGCAGCAAAAGGCGCAAAAAGATAAACAACAAGCAGCCTACTTATTGCATAAAGTGAAATATTTTTATTTAGCAGTTTTGTTACTAAATACTTGAAATTTAATGCAACTGTTTATTGTTCAAAATCATTCCCAAATGGCAACTTTCGATTACTATTTACTGTGTGAACACGCACTGAATTTCGAAAACTGGTCTTGAATCGGTTATAATCTCAAAAGCATTGCTTCCACTATTCAGTCTATTTGCAGTTTACAACATTTCTTGAAAGCGTCACCACTTCTAATAATACTGACGTGCTCGAATACTTAAGTCTCTTGTGTCTATCACGACTACTGGTCTTAAAGGTCACAAGTGGTCATCAGCTTGTACCGTCAGGTGTGGAAGAAGGGTTGCTTTCTGAATCTTTCTTTCTTCTCCTTGACCTTGGTGGAGGAATAATGTCATTCTCGTTATATGAAGCCAGTTTGTGGTCTGGTGTTAATTTCATGCCTGCAAGTAAAAATACAACATAATACATCTCATGCGAGAAAGCTACCATCATTACACGTGACACCTTTGCACAGTGCCGCAGGTGTAGCACTCAGAAGTGAATCAGAGTATCACTGAGCATAAGCAAGTGAATGCAGAGGCCAAGAAGCTTAAAAAAGTGAACACACAGGCAAAAATAGCCGAAAGTCCACCGCCACAAAATTAAAAAGTAATCTTACGGAATTTATTCGAGTCTCCTTGGCGTTCCAGTTGCACAACGTGGGTTTTGGCGTACTCAGCTGCTTCTTCTCCAGTTTTTATCAACTAAAATGACAGTTTAATGAATACAATTATATTTCTCACTGACTATATCTTTTTATATATTTGTACGGTTTGCCAAAATTGGGTTTTAAAACATTATAAAGCAAAAGCGAACAAGAAACTGGATATGTGACGAAAAAGGGATGCATTTACCTCTTCAATTTTCTGGGGATCAGTAACATCCTTGTGTTTATCAAACTCATTTCTTATGACTTGTCGTATAACTAAAATATATTTAAAATTGATTGGTCCTTGTTTATTGATATAGAGCGATGCAGTTTTAAGTTATCCAGAAAATCGTATAAAAAATATAAACCATTATGGAACCGAAGTTGATCAGGGGAAGTGAAGACGGGATTCACGTTATTGAAATCACAACGCGCTTTCAAGTCCGGTTATGTAATGCAACTGTTGGATGTAATATTGAATATAGTATCTACGATTTGATAACTGCTGATGAGTCTGCAAACCATACTTCTTTTGCATCAAATAATGCAGCAACTAACTTCTTTGAAAAATCCAATTACCTTGTAAAGCATGGTCATCTCCAGCAAAAACTTGTTTTCGCACCTTGTGCAACTCTTTAAAACAGGCCCTAACCTAAAAAAAATTCAGATATATTTGCCGCCGCATACGAAGTATTACGGAAGGTTATATATTTCAGTTTGTTTGTCAGTCCACACCTGGGGGGCTACCCCAGTTCCAGGTTCTTTCCCTGGTCTCTGATCCCATGTCCTTTATAGGGGGTACCCCAATCCCAGGTTCCTTCCCGGACCCCAGTCCCAGGTTCTTTTCCTAGTCCCAGGTCCTTTCTGGGGGTACCCCAGACCTAGGTTCTTCCCCTGGTCTATGCTCCCAGGTCCTTTCTGGGGGGATACCCCAGCTGGGGTCTAATGGTTGGACATGATTCTTCCTGTATCTCTATATGTAGGATTGATGCCTTACGCAAGTTAATAAAGAATGAGAATGGCGATGAAGAATGAAATGCATAACCTCCAGGTAAATCCAAAGAATGATCAATTCTTTCTGGATTAGAGTCAAACTCTTTGATGAGTTGCAACTAGATACTTTCAACTGTTAAATGCTTGTGATGTCAGATTGGACTTCTGGCCAATTGCTAATTTTGCTGCTATTCCGCATCTCTGTTGCTCTTCTGCATCCCTATTGCTCTTTCATGCTATGGTTTGCTGCTTGCTGTGTGAAAATTTCTGCGTGCATAAGTCAGTTTCTACCCAGTAACAGGTGAAAAAGTGAAGTGTGCGCAAAACTAGGTGAAGTTGTGGTCAGGTTACTCACCAAGTAGTTGACCTTTCTTTGTGTAAAATTAACTTTCTCCAGGGAGGGTCAAGGAGGCCATGGCCCTCTGTCCTATTTGAGGATTACTTTTTTGGACCCTTTGGGACTTAGTACATACATAATTTTTTTCTTTAAAAAATTTTGTTGTGCTACACTGAGCTTTTTTCATATTTAAATTTTTTTGCAGTATTTTCCAAACATGTTCGCCTTATTTGTTTCAGCATACATTTTTCTCAATTTAATTTTTCCAAACTCCTCACTGTCAACAATTTTTGGACACTAAAGTTGATTATTCTTTTGAATTAGTTTGCAGGGATCTGGGACCCACTTACAGCATGTTTTACAAAGCCAGTTCATGGTTTCCTGGCTGTTCAAGGCTTAGCCTGGTATTATTTCATCAGAACAGCACATAGTCAAGAATAGAGCCATGAACCCACATGGTCACAGGAGTGTTCAGGTTGGTGGCTGTTAGCTTTGTGGAACATGTTGTTAGGGCCCCAGAATATGTATAGCACATTTCACAAAGCCCCTAACCCATGCCACTATTTGCCATTCAGGGGCAAGTGAGCATATGAAATTTATGCCCATTCACCCCTCTCCCACCTTTATAGAAGCACATTTGTTGTGTGAGTGTGATGTTTATTCTGTGGTACATTTCTGGGAGCGCACATTTTGTAGGAGCAAAATTGTGGGAACACACCTTTTGTGGGAGCACATTGTAGTACATTGCATCTTTTTGGTTAGAAATTTACCTCAGCATGAGGGTCCCAGAAGGGGTTTAGGTCAAGGTTAGGTATCTATATGACAAACCCTGATATTTATTATGTTTACCCTGAAACTTAAGATATCTGAACAACATGTGCTCCTGTAAAGGTGAGAGGCAAATGAGCATAAAATTCATATGCTCATTTTCCCCTGCATGGCAAATAGCAGGTAGGGCATGAGAATAAATTGCTTGAACAGTCTCAGGGGACCCTGCAAGCTCATGGCCATTCCCCCTATTCATGGCTATGTACCATTCCAATGGAATAACACCAGGCAAACCCTTGAACAGCAAGGGAACCGGTTGCACTTTTAACTTGAAATATGTATGCTACTTTTTTTTGAAATTTCAACACAATTCTACATTAAAATATTTGTGAATTTGTTGACACGTTTGAGGTAATCATCATGAATAATACTTTCATCACAAATGAAAACATGTTCTTGGTAAGCCGTGCTGGATCCGCAAGTGTTTTTTTTTTTTTTCCACTTTCTTTGCTCGTGTTAGTTTAAGATCTGACACCGTTCCCAGCGACTCCATTTGCAGCCATGGGTGTTGCAATAGATCGAGAATTTACCTTTAGTTTCATCAAGTTCATGACCGAAGTGGGTAGTCTTCTTGGGTGCTGCTTGTTGCTTGCCCGTTAGGAAACTATTGGAACCCATAGTAAGTTGATATCATGTATCATGCTGCATTGCATGTATGGCATGAAAACGTAAAACACTGGAAACCGTATTTTCGATTCATATAGGTAACTTAGATTAAGTTTACTAGTTGGGCAGGAACATTTTTTGAGAAATTTATACACAATAAAAAAGATGAATGCGCGACTCTGTTTGTGTTTTCGCGTGATTACCAAAACCAAAGCTATGGAGAAAACAACATGGCGTCGAAATCGTTTATTTTTGGCATAAAAAGATACTTTAAGTAACACAGTGAACATTTTGTAAGCTGAGTTGTGTCAACTGATGCATTTTTGGTTACGCTTACGTTGTTTCGCCTCGTCTCAGGTGAATATTTAATCAAATAATACTTATTTTGGTCTTATTTTAGACGTTGATCGTGGTCGCTAGGGTTGAGAAAACTAGAGTCTGGACTATCTATAATATGTAGATCTAGATCTGTACAAATTACATTAAATTTCACAAATACAACATGTGTTTGAGCTATGAATGGTTCCATGAAAATATGGTGGTGGTTACGTAACACCCATTGTTTAATGTTTGTAAATTATGCAAAATGATTGTTGAATTGACCAGTTGTAAATCATATAAGAAACTTCTGAATGATTGAGCTAAAATTTTATTTGCACCTAAAATATTAACATGACCATCACCGTGACGGTTACGGTCAGGGAGTACCACCCTTCGAATTTTTACAATTTCATGTCTTATTTAGATTGTAGTAATTGTACAGTGAGCAGTCGTTGGTATCACAATGCCGATTGAGCGAGTTCCAGTTGTTCATAAATTTGGTATCATCTCACATAGTCAGCGTTTGCAACTTCAGGAGCGCCTTCTAAAACAATCTTACCTGAAAAGTATTCAAACAAAAAGACCGACAGCTTCAAAGTACGTATTGCAGTAGTTTCCGGACAAAGAATTAATCAAGAAATAATCCAATTAATCTAGAAATATTTATTCTACACAAGCATTCATCCATACACACTGTAACGTAACTTGAAACTGACCACTGGCAGCTGCTACAAATCAGTGCTCTGTGAGAGGAGCGCTCTTTTCTTCTAAATTCTAAATTGTATGTCAAACAAAGTGAGAACTTAGAAATGTCACCGAATTTATTAATGTTCCTTCGAAATGAGCTCTTCAAGTAACGGAATTCTATGAATATAGAAACTATTCTACCGATATCTATGCACGTATGTGTCATGCATTGTCAATAGCATTTAAAATATTGATTCAACAAATATTTTACTTTTGCGGTCGTTCTGTCATGGCATCTTTTAATTGCAGAGTCCAATTTGAGGTTAGTGAAGATTTTGTTGCACAGTATAACAATGCTCAGGGGTTGGAAGAACAAGACAGGCTCGAGGATCAGGCTCAAAAGATGCTACAGAGAATCAAGGTATACTCGTAAGACTGCTTTTGGCAAATATTCTGCACCCTCTTCTCCTTTGAAATAAATTGTAAAACAGAGTCTCTTCATTTTAGAGGAAATGTGGTCTTAAAGATGCAGGATTGGGTCAGCATGTAGACTTACCTGTTGCTTGGACAGAACTTGCTCAGCTCGCTCAATGCAAAGGCCGCATTCAGGAAGGTAATGTTATGTGTTTCTTCCTTTTAAAGTTTCCGCTTTATAGAGTTTGTCATATTTACCTGAAATTTGTAACATAACAATTATTGTTGTGCGCGTTAATTCTTAAGAAGTACATACGTAACTTTTTTTCAATTTGCGACACGAACAGATTTTCACTTAAATATTGTCTCCTTTTTGTGAGGTGAAATACCATTGTTGCAAGATATTCCATCTTGCAGAACAAGTTTCAGTCGTTTGCACCAATCTATTTCTTAACATTTGAGCAGTGGGCTATTTTTCCCATACAATTGTGCAAGCCAAATAAACCTAAGAAGGGTTCCATATTGAGTTTTGATAAACCATGTTCATAAAGGAATGTATTTTTATAGATTGCCTTGACATACTGATCACATCACTCGACCAGGGACCCTTACAGAAAATTCACATAGCAGCACTATTCTATCTGGCTGAGACGACCCTGTATTGGTTAAGAACAGAGGCTGTTCACCAGCCATATTTACGGACAGGAGAAATAAAACTTTTGCGAATGGGACAACTTGTCTTCATGCGATTATTCTACCACCACATGTCGGGACAACTGCAACATCATTATGAATTTAAGAACAGATTGTTTACTTATCTTGATGGTAGCTACCTTTGAATGATTAGTTTTCATCTTGATATAGAACATAAAAAATATATTACTTTAAAACTTTGATTTTGCGGTAGATTTATGGCTTTCGTGGTTATTTTCTCAATGTTTCATAAATTAGTGAAACAATTTATTGTTAGGATTTGAAGAGTGCCAGGTTGCCTACAACCCATATCCAAATGCCATGTTATGTCTCCGATTCATAAATGAAGTGGGTAAGATGGTCATTGGCGACTGTAACACTGAAGCAGGAGAAATAAAGGAAGGAGATAATGTTCAGCCAATTGATCTGAGCACACACGCAGAAACAGAGGTATGCATGAAACATCCTCCACAGTATAAATTATTTTGTAATTCGTACAAGCCTCCGCGGTTTCTTTGGCATCGCACAGCAGTTTCGCTGAATGTGATGGGATACACAAGTATTATTGAGTATATTTGGCCTATTGATGGAAACTGTCTTCCTTGTGCAGAACAATTTGCTCTGGTTTATAGACATTTACATCGAGGTCCACTGGGACTCAAAATAGCGATCAACGAGCGGCATCTCGTATGTCAGTTATTCAAAGGGTAAGGCAGAAATGTACTGAACAGCCTTATGCTTAACCTTATTTCCTTGCGTCATACTCACACTACCAGAAATATTGTCTAACGGGTGGATGTATACTTTGTACAATATTTAACCATGTCTTTGCAGTCTTTGTACATAATAATTTACTGTCATAATTTATCGTTTTTCTCAATTCTGAGGAAAACCCTGTGAATATTTTGTCTAACATCAGTTTTGATTGTTTCCGCAAAATACATAGAGGAGAGAATAAATCTCTTTTGGATAATGTTTGATGTTCACTAACATTTTAATGAAACATAACATAGAAAATCTTAGGAATTTATGTAATTTTTATTAAAAAAACTCCTATCAAATAATTGGTCATGTCAGTAATAGTTCATTTCACTACTCACCCTTTCATGTAAAGTATAAAATCAGATTCTAGTTACCAATTTATTAACAATTCGTAACATACAAGCTACAAGTAACATCAGGTCTTGTTTCTGAAATAGTTACATCAAGGTGAAAGATCCAACGTGCGAACAACACAGCCCGAAGAAGAAGAACAACAGTCGTCCCACAGTGCAGCAATCAGCAGCAGTGTGCATGACCTAAGTCCGACTCTTTGGCATGCTCTTGATGTATGGCGATGCACTAAACATCTCAGTGGGGGCCACATTGAAGCGTTAAGGTCCCTGGGTAATTGTGGAATGGGTCTGGCTTCAGAAAGTTGGTAAGTTATACTTGAGCACTTTCTTTGAAAAAGTAAAATGTGTATTACTTTGCACAAGTCCTCATACAAATATTTTGGAACACTGAAAGGAGCCAATATGTGCACATTCTTGCTTCAGGATGGATGTCTTAGTGGCAGTGCATATTCTTGGAGAAGCAGCAAAAGCTAGTTGTTCCACATTAAGGACACTACAAAATCTTGCCAGAGGCATCAGGCCTAAAGCGCCAGACCTTACAGCAGAACAAGATAGTAGTGGTGAGACATACCTGTTATTAATAATCATTAGAAGAAATTTTGAATGAACCTAATAATATAAAATTAAATTACGAAACTGCAAAAAAATATTCTAAACCATTCACCTTGCAAGCATACATGCGATATAATGATGCTGCAGGACCTGAAAATCCATCGACCGATCAGACACACAATGGATCAACTGAATCTAGTGAAACTCAAATGCATAAGTACGCTCTAAGTGACATATACGAGAAAACAGAAGAAAACTTTAGTGTTTCTCATGAGGAAAGTGTCCAGCGACCAACCATGATCAGCCAGAGTGTTCTGGGCGGAAATGAAACGGTGTCCGGTTCGTCGGAGTACACCGAGCAGAATGACACTAAACATACAAATCAGTACAAAGAGGAAACCGGAACATCAAAGCAAACTGATACAGATCCTCCAGATACTGGTTTTAGAGCCGATGCTGGAACAGATCTTCCGACCGGTAGAGCATCAGAAGCCAGCAGCGTTCCAACTTATACTAATGTAACTGTAAGTGTTGTTATGTTGTACTGACGTGAAAAAAGAATTCTGCTAGGCTAACTTGAGGCCATAGGCTTTCTTGACATGTTGCACATCATTTTATTCTTGTAGCATCCAGAGATTCCAGGTCTGCACGGCTGGCACTGGGAAGTAGCCGTGACATATTGTGATATTTTGACGGACATTTGCCTACACGGTTCTACATCGAGTGTACGCAAGCTGGCTTTAGTTGGAAACAATAAAGATGTGTCTCAGATCCATAAAAAAGCATTACGCCCTGACGTACCGATTAGCAGCGCCGGACTATTGGACCTAGTGCACTTTAGGGCGTCTCAGGAAACAAAGGATAAAAGTAAGATACGAAAGCAAAACAAGTAAAACTATCATGTGAAAAGATGAACAAAGAATACAGGATTGAAAGATTCTTTAATTATATCAATTTTTTACGCATAGGTCCCAATGACTGGAGCTGGCGTGTAAGATACAGCGCCATTCATGGTTTAGTTAAGATCTGCAGATGTTGTGTTGGTGACCCTACAAAAGAAGGAATCCGAACCGTTGCGTGGAATGCTTTACTCAAAGCACATTCACTTGAACGAGATCTTAGAGTTCTGGAAGCTCTTAAAGTGGGCCAGGTCCGTTATTATTCTCTTTTTTCTGGGGGGGGGGGCGAGATGGGATATTTTTTAAACTTGAGAAAAATTGTGCGGTAGCTACTTTTAATGGAATATACTTTTTGAAAGGTAGTGGTCATACAGACGTATATTTTTTTTGTACATTCATGTTAGGTTGATGTGAGTATTGAAGCCATTGCCCGAGAACATCTTGAGGTTGTTCCTGGTACTATTGGTGCTAAAGTAGCAGCCAGTCTGGCAATACTATATCTACCTCCATTGCCGCCACCAGTCCTTCCAGTCAACACGCCAAGGAAAGCTGCAAAACAGCTCGTGCTGTCACATCCAGTGCCAAAGAAACCACAGAGAACATCGCTGAAACAGGAAATCGAATTGGCTACGGCTCTTTACGAACCACCGGTCTCATTTAATACTCGAGGAGATTTTGACCTAAAACGAGTAGTAGAAGACCAGGTAAGCGCGTTATTTCATTCCTTTACCAAATATATTAATATTTAACACGATAGCATGGTATCTGTTGGACATAAGGATTTTTACACAATTACAATTCCACGGAAAAACTTTGTTTTATTTAGTGGAGAAAGCAACTGCAGAAGCAACAACTTGATGAAGAAGAAGAACGCCAAAAAGAGCTGAAGGAGAATCAAGAGAGAAGAGAGGCCAAACAAAGAGAAATCGAAGAGAAAAGGAAAGAAAAGTTAAGGAATAAATACCGAGGCCCAGCTTATCATGTTCCGGAGATGAGCCGACAAAAAATGGGCGAAGAGGCATCTAAGTCTCAAGAAAAACGTTGAAACGTAATTCTAGTCGATTTATTGAAAGAATTGTGATAAATTTATAGAATTTTATTGTGCCAAATGATACTGTGAGTTTATGGGGTTTTTTAAAATACATTTAAAACGTTACACAAGGACTCACTGGAGTAAGTTACCAGTGAACACCACCAACTAAAGAGAAAAAGGAGGCCTGATATTTGCTGTGTTTGCGTTTTGCGTTCTTCGCCGGTGTTCTCTGTCTTGCGTTCTGTTAGGTGCCAATGTGGCCACCAAATGTCGGGCGCCCTCATGCAGTGTCAGGCGCCCCGGAGAATGTTAGGCGCAAATGTCGGGTGCTATTTTTTCTCAGGCCCAAAGAACACAATATGCCTTGAAAATGATTAGCTGAATTTTTGCTTAAGTTTAAATTGGTTTTTGGCTTGAATAAGTATGTTTCTGGCCTCCATATGTAAATGGGATGAAAGGTAAATTCAAAGTCTTTGTAAAAATAATGATTTAATTAAAAAAAAAAAGATATTTGAGAACACAGCTTCAAGACACAGAATGCAGAACGCAAGACACAGACACAGAACGCAGAACGCAAACACAGGTAATATATGAACTCGAGAAAAAGTATTGTTGACTTGTGGGTTGGCTATGGTCTAACGCTGACACATATCTATTAATTATATTTGTATTATATTTGCTTGTTGCTACAGATATTTAACTGTTATTGTATGACATTTTACCTTCAGCCAAAAATGAAAGCCGTCCATTTAACATAATTTATTGTTTTGTTGCTATATTACTTTGTTCTATAATTCGTGATACATTTCAACGACAGATGGGCATAACTATATATAGAAAAAATGCACGGTCTAGTTTAGTTTTCATATTATTATGTAAATAATTGCCAGTCTAATATTTCAAGGAATCGTTCCACAAATTTAAGACACGGTTTATTCCGAGAACAACAAAATCAGTTGGTTTTTTTTTTTGGCTCATTTGAGATAGTATGCGGAAATGATGCGTTGTTCACACCGACAACGAGCCCATCACTGAAATTCGGCCCGTTAAGTTTTAACATTGTGTCAATGGTAACGGTGAATTTGATGGGCAGAATGGGTCTGGAATCCATTGAGCCTGAATTTCTATTCTCCAATACAAAATAATTTCAGGCTGAATTTCCGTGGCGGTACATGTGAACAAGGCCTGAGCACATGTAATCATGATTTTCTTCGTCATTATTTACTCTAATTGCACATTTCAGATTTCAAAATGACATTTAAAATATTTTAAATTACATTTTAAATTTTTGTTCAAAAATTACATAAAAATATAATTTTGAAGTGTCATTTGTAATGAAATGTCAAAGTTATATAATTTGAAACGACATTTTCAAATGATATTTAAAGTAACATTTGAATTAACAACTAGTGACATTTATATTTGGAATGAAATTATGAAATTGCGTAAGAAATGATATTTTGAAATGCTAATGAAATTTTGGAATGATGTTTAACAATTTTTGCCAATTCGGCCAGCTGGTATGGCCACAAAAATATTGAAAATCACAATTGTTACAATATTTTAAAGATATTTGTTCAGATGATATACAATGTTTTCGTAGCAATTGTCAAACATTTGTCAAAGTCTCAGAGAAGAGGTTTTGGAAAAGCTATAAGTTACAAGAAAACAACCTCTCTGTTTTGATTTAATTTGTGTGATGCGGGTTTTAAAAATGACTATAAAATCTCCTGCAGACCAGTTCTATGTCTACAATTCGTTGATAGAAAAATTAGCATTGTAAGAATTAAGAATATCTTTCTGTGAAAATAAATAAACCAGCGTCAGAAAGAGACAAAATACTAACTGAATGTACCCAAAATGCATACTGATCAGATAAAAATACCTTATAACAAGAAAGTCCTCCTGCATGAACGCAAGAGGCATACTGCCCGCTGCGTAGCATTTGCTGCTGCTGCTCATCGGGGGGGGGGGGGGGGGGGGGGGGGGGGGGGGGGGGGGGGGGGGGGGGGG
>JBCAUG010002329.1:0-11513 GCA_038406175.1 Haplosyllis leylae | reverse complement strand
AACAATATTTTCATAACTTATATCATTATGAAATGAAACAAAATATCTTTACTTTCATAACATTACTACTAAAATAAATAGTGAGTTTCAAGGTTACACAATGTTACATAACAACATTATATAGTATCTCTGATTCTCAGTCACATTTATGCATTCCTACAATGTATATTTTGTCACAATAGATTTATTTTCGATTCTGTAAGATAGTACTTTTTATAATTCATTATATCATTTGTATTTAATTAATTATAGATTTTTATATGGGTTAAAAAGCCTGAAAAAAATTCATATTAAAAATAAAATTTTTATTTTTTCAAAAATATTTCCATTTTAAACTTTTCTTCTCTGAAAAATACTGATTTATCCAAAACTGTATTATATTTGGAAGCAGTATCATTTACTATTTTAAAAATGAGTAAGTGCTTTATTTAAGAAGTTGAAATTAGTTTTTAAATATATTTTTGATAAACATGGTAAAATGTTCATCCCCTTTATATCCACAGAAAACTGCCATGCTAACATGAGGTTAAACTTTTGAAGGAAGAGGGAATTCCATGATGACATCATTTCGCTTTGCAGCAGTGTGGTAGCATGTAGCATTGTACATGATGTCACATGTTGTGTCATTAACAGAGAGATGGCATATTCCATTTGGCATATTCATTGAACATTCAATAAATACATTGGCTAAGAATATTAATTTACAGAATTCAGTAATATATTATCTCAATATAGTCGCTAGAAGCTATTTGTGATGTTTCATAAGTCAAACTGCTGAACTATGAATTGTTTTTAGCAATTTTAGTGAAAAGCTCACTTCCAACCTGAGAAACCAAAAGGCAATGTGGGAGGTGCAGTTAGTGCCTTAAAATTGCATTGACCTTACATGGGATATATGTAATTTTTCGTCATTCTGGGGAAAATCCCTGATCAGACCTTTCAATGATATTCTAGTTTGTACTTAAGCCAGCATGAACAAATGCAACAAATGTTTGATAATTACCGCAAATCGGACATTGTTTATAAAAAATAAAGATTTTATCCTACAACGGGGACCCATGTACTTTAATTTTTACAGACACTATTCTTGAACAATAGATTTTCTTCGGGGGGGAGTGAACAAAAGATATGGCTGGGAATTATTTTTTGTGGTGTCCCTGGAAATGGTTTGTTGTTTCATTGGCACACTCCGAGTGCCACAGTAATTTTTCAGGAATAGGACAACAATATTTAAAAAATTCCCAGCAACTCTTGTATATACTGAAACATAAAGATAGAGTGCGCGGCAAGGAAGGTCGGAGTGAGCTGTTAATAACAGAAAAAAACCATTGGAACCTTGGAACGTGACCAATTCATATTTCAGACTGTCTAGATTAAGATTTTCTTGCCTTGACAGCCAGAAAGATTAGAACCATCCAAGTTTCATATTGTGTTATTTATGTATATGTCTCCAGGAAGTGAAACAAAAGTTGGTAACTAGAGAAACGGTAATTGCCTTTATTTTCAGTCAAACAGGGAGTTGCTTCATGTATTCACTTATGATTTCTCTACTTGCAGACCGCCTGCTCGGTTCTTGGTGTAATTGCCAATATTCTCAGCAAGGTGTCAATTCTAACCGTGGCAGCCATTGCTTTCGACAGGCATCAAGCCATAATAAATTGCTTGGAATATTCCACCATGTACTCGACATCTTACATCATTAAAGGATTAATCTGGATATGGATCCAATCAATCGGATTTAGTCTTCCTCCAATTTTTGGATGGAGTGCGTATACATATCAAAGACACAGTTTCATGTGTACTATTAATTGGGTATTAAACCTGCCTTACACAGTGCTAGTGTTTTTCTTCTGCCTTATAATGCCAATATGTGTGATGTCGTATTGTTACATTAGAATCATTCAAATAGCCAGAAGACACATGAGAAGAATAGCTGATATCAATACTCAGATTTACAGGAGTGAAATGATAAGTAATATTGATCCTCGAAGCGCTTTGGCGATGGCCATGGTGGATCCCATACAGAAGTTATCTCTATTTCCACAACTAGCTCCTGAGATAAGTGTCGGTAAACAGACTCCAAGTGGTCAGGTTCATGGCTGGGGCAAAGGCTCCAGAGAAAACCAAATAGAAGGTGATGGCGATAATATAAGCAGTACCTCGGCCACAAATTACATGGGCCCAAACTTGAAAAGAGAAGCAAGAGCAACAATGAGGCTAATCGGTCTTATCCTGATGTTGGCAATAACGTGGCTGCCATATTTTCTGACAGTAAGCAAGGATGCAATAAGCAACAAGCTGGATAAGGTGATGAGTCCTGGCTCCAGCGTGACAATTACCACGTGGATATTCCTAATGTCTAGCGCTATAAACCCAGTTGTTTACGCCCTGAGATCAAAGAAGTTCAGAAATGCAGTCAGACGATTGTGGAGAAAACGGAAGATAATTCGGCAGAAAACTCTTCAGACTCAAACAAAAGCTCAGGATGCTGGTCAACACATTTTCTCCTTCCACAATAAAGCCAGAAGACTGATGAGATCAAAGTCAGTGCCGATTGACAGCACAAAGACAGAACAACAAACCGAAACAGATATGAATATCATACCCAGGAACAATATACCTCCTACCATAGTACTGAGTCCTTTAGAGGAAGTCACCACACCAAAAATGTCACTGTCAAGTGGTGTGACAAATATGGAGTTGAAGTACGATCCGGTGAACCGACTGTCGCCGTCGGGTTACGGACCCAGCTCGAGCTGGATGAGCAGGGTTCCAAGGCGACTACCACCACTGAAAGGCAACAAGAAGGTTCAGAAAAGCAATAAC
Source organism: Haplosyllis leylae (assembly GCA_038406175.1). NCBI lineage: Eukaryota > Metazoa > Annelida > Polychaeta > Phyllodocida > Syllidae > Haplosyllis > Haplosyllis leylae. The sequence goes on along the minus strand of JBCAUG010002329.1, from coordinate 8,687 downwards.
AACGTAGAAATGACAGAAATTACCACATCTCCGAGCAATCCACTACCATGCTTAGACATTGTCAAAAATGGTGCTTTACCCATAAGACGATTAAGCTCTTCAAAATGGTAAATACGCAGAGAAACACAGATCTACTGTTTAAATCTAGTTCATTGATGCATGTCCATGTGAGTTTGTATTGTTCCCGTACTGACAAATGTATTATTATAACATATTTATGACCATTATGTTAACGTTGGTTTTGGGGATATTTAACTTGAAGTGATATTTCAAATCATTTCATCAAAAAATTTTTAGCAGCCATTTTTGCAGTTGACTCAAATATTCCAACATTCACATTATAACAATTTTTTTAATTTCACACAAATTCTATTTTCAAGTCTTGTGAGTGCACATCACACTGCTGAAATATTGCCAAACGAGCTGACGTTTCCAAGGATATATTTTCAAGATGTACATCAATACATAGTTTTAAGTGTTAAAGTCATATCATTAAAGACATAATATTCCTGTGTTCAACTCCTCACCTCCTTGTTGTTGAAGTCACTGATTGCATTGAATGAATAAAGATCGTTTGAAATTGCGCATTTATTTTCCACAGTGTCCCACCAGCTCCGGTAAACAATGTTCGATACTTATCAACATCTTGTATGTATCGAGAAACTGTTTTCAAACACAGATTTTTGAAAAAAATTCTTGATATAGTCATGAAAATTATACACCTAAGATAATACCCTATTTTTACTTACAAGAACCATTTTGAAATAAGTGTTTTTGAAGGTCTCAGACAACCATATAAATTTAATCAATTTTGAATCTTCCAGGTTTAGACTATTTGCTTAGAAAGTTGGGGACTTTCAAGAGGATAAAAAAACATTTTGTATTTTATATATTTACTCCGAAAGGCGTGTGTATTTCATGGCAAAGTCTATTGGCACATTCATTGTTCGTACAGACGAACTTCTCTGTAGTTTAAGCAATCTCAAGTAGCAAAGTTCTGAAGTAATGCGATTGCGAATTTAGTGTTAATAGAGTTTCGACGGAACTGCAGACTGTGGTCTAACCAGAATGAACGAGTGATGTCTTAAGAGGTTGCCCCTGAAGATCAGAAAATCCATCTATAAATTCTTGAATTGAACCTTCTTTTAATACTACCTTTTTGACTTTAGACTATTATTTATCAATTGACTGACAATATTTTTAGTACTACGTACGCGGTCGGTAATACACCGTTGGATGGTAACTGACATGATTTGTTTATAACTTTAATGATAGATCTATTTCCAATCATCAGTGCAAGGCCAACAAATTTTATTTTTCCGTAAAATATCTTACCTCAGTTTAAGTTTATAAACCTTAAACCTTAAATAGAAAGTTTAAACTTCTTGTCAGACTTGTTTGACACTGAGATAACAACATTGCATAATTATTTGGCTTCATGAACATATTACATAAGACCACTTCTCCACATGCATGACTTTTCATTTTGAAACTTTGAAAAGAATTACAGGCAACCTGTTGCGCAACCTACGGTACCACCAGAGTTCAGTGCCAAAAAGGATTTTTCAGCAATGCCTCTTGCAGTTTGCTGGAAACCAGACGTAATTAACCAAAAGGACAACTTTGATATGTTCTTCAAACGATTCAATGGAAAACCGCATAGTGTCCTTTTGAAGACCGATTTCATATAAGTCGTTGGGATGAAGCAAAAAAATTCTTTGAAAACATACCTGTTGTATTACTACAGGTTGTAATTCACCTGCTGTGAATTCTTTCACCACCTCTCAAGTTCATCAGGTGATACGATCCAAAGTACTGCTAACATATCTTATTGCTTTGTGTGAACTTCTTGTTCAACAAAAAGATCAGCGTTTTTCACTTCATTGTCAAAATTTATGCATCGAAAGATAGCAACAATCACGAATTTTCAAAGGTACAAGTTGAATTCGGGACATTTTATTTTGGGGCAGAAAAAGAGTATTGAGAGAGAATTTCCGCTCATTGAGCGTAAATCGTAACAAAAAATTAGTTGTTCCTCGTTTTTCTCTTGTAGCACAGATCTGACAAAAAATATGTGCTTAGTATTAATATATGTGTTTATGTTCAGTAACGGTGGGCTGCTATTTATTTCAAATCAATTTAATTTCGCCGTTCTGACCACTTCTCATGTTTCACATTTTTGCCCTCATAGGGAATACATAGTGTTTTTAAGACATATCTAAATAAGATATTTTCAATGTAAAATTCACGCACCAGAAATAAGGCCTGTGATAATATCACCATCAGGTGTGAATATGCTTAAAAAATTGACATCTTGTTCGTTTGTGTGACTAAACGTGTAGGTATTTCATGATCCCAATCCGACCTGAAGGACATTCAAATGCGCTTCCTTCAAAAATTATTTAGTGCTCAAGGAAGGCTTAATGTAGTTGTTGAATGAAGTCGTATCACTTGATAAGCTGTGATCAGCTAGTTTACTCATCAACCATTTGATATAATTAGAAAAATTCTGAAAACGAGCACATCCCAGGTCTCATTGATGCATTTTATTCTTCGCTGAAAGAAGTTTAACATGATGAGAACAATGTTTTCATTTAACTCTGCTTATTATTATTCTGACTTGGCATAGAATTTAAAGAAATTGAACTACGTAATAGATAAATCTGCATTTCGCATGTGGAGATGTAATTGCAGATTTTCATAACTATTTTATTACGTTCAGTTACATACGTGTAAAGCCCCTGATACTGCATCCTGTCAAACCCCAGACTGTTATCACTGATGCAGAACGTTTCACTGAAAACTTAACTGTTTGGAACCATTAGTGCATCAAATATTTCACCTGTTATCCAGGACATTGCCTTAGTGAATCTACCCGAAGAGGAAGATACACGTTCAGGTTGGAGAAATCGCGAGGAGCATGCTACCTTTAAGGGTTGACTTTACCAAGGGGCTCATCACTACTCCTTGAAAAAGTAAAACCCTTCCTGAGCAAACAAGCACAAAAGGAGAGGAACAAACTGTAGTTTGGAAGCAAAGTATGTTTCATTGATGGATAATACCCATTACATGTTAAGTACTTTGTGAAAGTGTCTGTGACTTTGTAAGACTATCTCGTCAGGACAGCAGACCATCATGAGGAGTTTGCAGGTTTACATTGTCTTGATGCATTGTCTCCTTTGTGTCACATCAGGTAAGTTTCCTAGATCTAGTTTTACAACTGATTTCTTGCACGTTAAACAACTGGAGTTACCTTTTTCAAGTCCTATGCCAAATTATGGCAACACACAGACAATGAAAATTTCTACACATCTTCTTCTTTTTGAATTGTTTGATTCGAATGCAACATTTGGTGCAATTAACCTTACATGATCGATGTGCAGTTTTGCCATCGACAGTCAGAAATGCATCTCGCTGGTGTGCCCTTCTTTTTTCTTACAGTTCAATTTAAGGTTAAGAATTGAATTTTAAAAGAATACAGTGTTTTCAGTGTCCAAATACAGTCAAAGATATCACATTTCAAATTAGGTGTGGGAATGAAACTTGATAAAAGGAAAGAAAATGAAATAAAAAATGGATGAAAAATTAAAAAGCAAAGGCATTAGAAATTATTTTTCAGAACACAATTGAAAATCATTTTCAAGTAATTCATCAATTAATAATGAATTTTGAAGAAAGAACTGAAGAAAGAGTGAAGCGAGACGGAAACCTCATATTCGCCGCAATATCAGCTATCTCATCACAATACCCACCCCAACTGTGTTTTATGGGCAAATTTCCTTTAAAAAAAAAACACGTTTTCAGGGGTGTACAGGTATGTTGTCAAACGTAACTCACCAAAATATTATTTTTGGCTTACATCAGAGCAAATATAAAAATGACGTTGCGTCGTTGACCCAATTGGTGGCATGTACAAAATGACATCATGGCAGCATTCTGTGTATACAAATTCCAACCAACCACTGCAGGTTAAAGTATGCCTGTCTAATTATCACAAAACTGCCAAAGGCTTGGGTGTTAAGAGCTCACCCCCCCCCCCTCCGGGCAGGATGTAATGAGACCCTCGAAGTAACCAATAAGGTTACTCTACGAGCCACCAATAAAGATAATTTTGTACATACAATCCTTTATTTACAACAAAATCAATACCATGAAATTATAACACTAAGGAATTACGATATTATGACAGTTCAATAAATTGACATTACATTACAATTAAACACATTTCAAGTGAGTGATCTATTCAGGAACTGTACCAATTTAGCAAAAGCAATGAGCAATTACGAAGCAGATATTTTACCACAGGTATTTATACAATTATCCCAAATACTGATCACTCTTGACTGCACTTCTCAGTACCTTCTTTTTACCACCAGCATCCGAAGGATAAGGAAGATAATGTTTTTACAGGCGTGTGTCTGTCCACAGGGGAGGGGGTACCCCAGTCTCTGGTCCCAGGTCCTTTCTGGGGGTACTCAGTCAGGCCTGTAGCTGAGGGAAGTGGTACTCCAGTCGAGTCACAGGACAGGATAAGGTACTCCCCGTGACAGTTGTACCGCCCCCCGGACCAGACATACCATGGACAGGATATGCCACCGGTGATACGCCTCTTGCGGTCACGCAGGAGGACCTTCTTTTTTCTCACTGCGTTCGCGAAAGTTCAAAGGGTTCCTAGCAGTGTTGAGTTTTAAATTTCAAATATTGGTGGATAACATATCTGTTTACAACATGAAGGATTGATGAAGGGGTTCAAATGACAATTCTATGTATATGTTAAAACACTGGTCAGAGTTGTTTCAGAAAAAATAATTTGTTCAAGTGGCCGCTAGGCCATGAGAATAAATTATTTTACTGAAACAATGATGACCAGTGTTATAACTATTTTAAAAAACGATGGTACCTTGAGAACCACTATGGAAATTAAATTTTCTTGGCCTAAGCTATTCAGCCATTGTGCACTGAGTTTTGTTCAGATTCACTCAAGACTGAATGGGAGCCTTCTCTGTACTTGGGGTCAATTGTCTGAGGTGATGGAATATGCAAATTTGCCTTTTAAGGACCGGGGAATGACCCAGAAAGTCAGAGAGCAAAGCACATAACAATAGCACGGAGAGCCACTGAGTCCCACGGAGCGAGCCTTGTGGCCTTCCCAGCAGCATTGCTGTATGGGCTGTCTAACTGTACACAGTACGTCCTTTTCAGAATATGAGCCAATTTAAAACTGATGGAAAGTGCCTTTAGGATTAATATTTTTTCTGAATTTTTTATGGATATACTATGGATACGTATCTACATCCATGCAAAAGGAGAAGTCTGGATTATAATTTTTACTGAGGGATTTAGTATGTCAAAGTTGCGGAAAAAAATTGGATTTAGCTGAGATTTCTACTTCAATAACAGACTACAAAACAAGGTAAAAAGTACCAAAAATCATACTAATAATTAATATAATTACTGTAAAACTTACTAATTAGTGTTGTACTAGTCTTCCTCTTTCATTTGATATGTTACATGACTATTTTTGCAGGGAATTTTTTTTCAGAAGGAAAAAGTGCACTTTTCAGTGCACCTGGGTCAGTGCACTTGAGATGTCAATTCAGTGGCAGGTGTCACTTCTTGATAGTTTCCCCGTGGAGAACAAAAGGCCTCCATGGTGAAATTATCAACTGGTAACATCACCTCCTCTGAATAGACGAAAGGTGCCAAAGTGTTTTAAGGTAAAATTGACATGAAACTCAGATTTCTCACTTTGAAGTCTAATTTGGAAGTGTCATAAATGCTTTGGGAGGTCAAAACTGACATGGAAAGTCAAGTTAAACATGATCTGAAGAGATCTAGTGAGAAAACAGGAAAATTTTTACTTAGGGGCTGCAAGAGATCAATTTTTTTAATGGGCCATTAAGGTAATTTTGTTTTCTACATGTTTTTATTAATTGTTATGCATGACACATCCAAAGACTGTCTATCATAGTCAGGTGCGAAGTGACAAATGTCATCTAACAAGTGTTAAATTTGAGAATATCATGTAAGAAATGGAAGATAATAAATTTGAACATATAGATATTGAAGTATTGGCAATTACCAAAAAAATAATAGTTTGGTAAATTGCTTTTGGTGACTTGCCTTTTGACATCTTGCCATTGGCAAGTTGCTGTGGTGGCGACTTACCTGTAGACCTTTTTGGGGGATTGGGTGGTTTACAGGGTTTACAGATGACATAGGGTTTTCCGAATCTTTGCAGGTTTTGTAGTTATTTTTGACAACCTTTTTATCCTACACAGTTCAGACGTTTGCATCATAGAAAGCCTCCTTTGCGGAGACTAATGAAAGAAGCAAAGAAAGTGAAAGTAGGTAAATACTTAGAGAGTCTATTTTCTGAACGAAAAATTTTGCCAAAACTTGTGAGGCTTGCACTTGTTGTCGGAACAACCTGAGCACATCACGTAGAACAAGGATCTCAACATCTCAACAAAAAGAGAACATTAATCAAAACTAACTCTACCATTTATGACTCATTCCAAACAAGTACATGGAATTTAAATCTCCCTAAACTGGTTTCGGGCCGCCGATATTTATTCCCACAGGAGTATTATTGAGAATTAACTGCCAGATGATGCTGGAATTGGAAATAGATGCATCTTAAAAGTATCGAGGTACAAACGAACGAAGCTTATTTCTACTTTTTAAAAAAGAATTTTCCAGTACCCCGTCAAGCATTGGAATAAATGGGGTGCAACAGAGGGCTACACCGGAATTTTACGAGTTTGGCGTTTTTGTTGCCATTTCGTCGTATGATTAAAAGAAATCCAAACCTGTTCGCCGAATATATCAGCAGAACAATAAAAGCCAAACTAATTGCGGACAAAATATATGTAACTCATAATACATAGTCTGTTTACATCAGGTACAAATTTTAATGTCATAGATCTAAAATGTTCCACAAAGTGTTAAGTTTAATTTTGTTTAATTTCAAGTTTTCTACTCAATAAATACGTTCAGGCCAGTAATTTTTACACATCAAAAGTGGCAATATTACAGGTTTGCATGTCAAATCGACATAAGAAAGATAGCAGATGTGCCTTTTGAAGAGAAACCCGTGTATCGCACTGAAATTGAATATTGTGACGAATATGACAGATGTAAAAATTATAAGGTGGCATAAAGGCATTTGCCTGTCATATATGTTGACCCTCATGTAACGGTGATTTTGACACCAGACCCAAGTGCCTCTGTTCAAACACATGACAAACGTTGTTGCTAATAATGGCCCTGAAATGTTAATTTTCTGGTCATTAAATTATGTTTTCAGAACTTGACCCGACACTACAATGTCGAATAGGGCAACTAACGTGAATTCACTTTATTGCACCAAGGTCTCTTGGTGTTTACCAAGAAGGCTAAAATATCCCACAAATTTAGAAGAAATACTGACCAAAAAAGAATTTTTTGACACATTTATCTATTCGAAGACTCTGCGCCGCCCTCCACGTCCCCTCTGCACCTCTCCACGCCCCTCCATGCCTCTCCGTGCCCCTCTCCACACCCCTCTCCGCACCCCTCCGTGCCCCTCTCCGCTTCTCTCTGTGCCCCTCCGCATCTGTCCATGCCCCTCTCCATGCCCCTCCATGCCCCTCTGTGCCTCTCCGTGCCTCTCTGTGCCCCTCCATGCCTCTCCGTGCCCCTTTCCATGCCTCTCTGTGCCCCTTCGCACCCCTCCACGCCTCTCCATGCCCCTCCGCACCTCTCTGCACCTCTCCATGCCCTATATGTAAGCATTCTGATTGGTTGGGCTCCCTGCCACAGCCAATCACAGTATTGGCATGTAGGTCATTAATTAACATAAAACCCTGATTTTTCCCCACCACCCTCTTAAGAAAGTATCCGTGCCCCCAGTTTACATGAAATAGCTGACTCTAATGAGCCAGCAATAAAGAATCATGCTTGCATGGGTGGTATTCAGTATGGGATGCGACCCTAGTGCCTGGCAAAAGTCTTATGACCAACAGTAGAATATCAGTATCAGTCCATATTGGACTACTGGTCTGTACAACAAGTGGAAGCAAGTGGAATATTGAATCATTGGCCAAATACCCAACAATAAATTATACTGCTTTAGGCTGAAATAATGTGGCCAAACTTCTAACTTACCAAATATTAGCTGATAGATATGTATTAAACTGGGAAAAATGAAAAGACTTAAGGTGCCATTTTTCCTATTGATATTCTACTATTGGTCATGAGGGAAGAAGAAATTGTCTGGCACCTTGGTCCGCATCCCCATCTGAATACGACCTGTGGCTTGACTCCAATGGAAAATATTTTAAACGCTTTTATATTTCAACTAATATCAATCTCTATTTTTATATTGTGCCCATTCTGGACTCACTACACATGGACACTCAGTACAAGCAATTCTTTTGTTTTCGTAAGTTGAATTTGAGGGTTGCCTGGATTTGATGAGATAAATAGTTTGTTGCTGACGTCAAGTTATTCATTATGTTTTGAATTTCATCTCAAATGTGAATGCTCAATTTCACAGGTATTGATGTGAATGAATTCCGTGGAGAAGAATTCATACCACTGGGACACTATGACAGAGTAAAACGACAAGCAGAACAAGGGTCGACTGGCGCAGATGGTGCCGTTGGAGGAGGAAGTGCTCCAGGACGTCCCAGTTTGCCAGCTGG
>JBCAUG010002318.1:0-11513 GCA_038406175.1 Haplosyllis leylae | reverse complement strand
TATGGAGGGGTAATTACGTAATCCCCTGAATGGGGGGATTACGTAATTACTCCGCCATAGTGGCCCTATATTCTCTAATGACTGATTTTAAAGTGAACAAATGTTTGACACAGATTTGTACAACGCCAGGACGTCAATATACCTACACAAAGAAAATTGATTTTTACAAAAGGTGAACAAAGAATGTCGAGAAAGCTGTTATATTAAGATGACTATCCGAGAAATATTAAATGTGAACTAGCAACAACGGGGCTCGAGAAACTAGCATGTGCATTGTGTACATTAAATTTGTTTCGTCAAATGACATTGAACGTCTGAAAAGAACACGACAATATTGAGTGGACCGCAACCCGTGTGGAATATAATGTAATTTATTGATACTCTCAATCCAAGCATTCAGCAAACTACATACCAGGCATAATTCAACCTTCAATAGTCCTTTCACAACTCCACACGAGAGCAATAGAGCTAGAAATATCAATTGTAGCTTTCATACCATGTGAAATATGTACAAATTGATAATTATGCCACATCTCTATCTGCTTTTTATTAACCGAAATATGAATTCTATGAAATTATACTTTGTCTGTATGATATAATTGGGGAGATGCAATTATTGATGGAGAGATATCATGTTTCATTGTCCTGTATAATTTTGCTTTGAGACACAGATTATACGTTGTCGAAGGAAGAGTAAAGATTCCCACCGTCTTGTCTCCGGAAAAGAAAGTCTGAGTGACAAATTGGGGGATAGTTTTTGACAGTATAATTGCATTTTTTGAGAAAGATGTCACTTAGAATTTAATACAACATGCAATTCGACAGCAATTAATCCCTTTTAAAACACGATTCAAAGTACAACAATTTAAGTAAGTTATACAAAAATGTTGCCTTGTCATTGAAATCTGGAAATGTTTTACATAACAAAAACGAAATACTAAGTTTTGGTATTGTTTCTATGTATATTAATATAATGTTTTCATCAAATACAAAAATACATAAATCTTTCTTTTGCATGCAACTCACTGTGAACTAAAACTATTAATTCTCACAAAAGTGTGTTTTAAGTTAGCTCTATTGCAAAAACCCATATGTTTAGCTTGCGTTAAATCTTTGTTCTTAAATGACACATTCGATCCATTCCGCCATAAAACCTCTTACCTAATCCAGAACTGAATAAGCCTTTATCATTCTGTTATGAGATAAGTCTTGTTGCATCCTCTGCAAGCTGGATTTTAGCATCGATTTTAGAAGGCTTCCTTCTGATCTGAACAGTTGTTGATAAAACCATCTAATCTACAAGTCTTCAGCACCAGTGCTATTTACCCTGGTGCATTAAAACCTTATACCCCCTCTCCCTCAGTGGGGAAGCCACACAATTTACAAAACATGGAGGCTCCATATTTATCCAGGTTTGCAAATGCGAAAGTTTTGCACGGAGGAATGCTGTGGGTGAAAATCACTCTCCTCAAAGATCTTTATAGATTAATCCTTAATTGTCTTTTACTTCAGTCTCTCTTATTTGACATCTTAAAAGTTTTCAATTAGAAGTTTTCGAATCTCCAGGGTAATTGTTTCAGTCGTACAGCCCACGCAACTGCATAATTAAAATCTTTTACAGCTACTGGCTAATGAAACAAATGTCAGATTAAGTTGGGAGTATCTCTTTGTCTTAGTATTAAACTTTAACTGATGCGACAGAAGATGTACATGGCGAAAAAGATAGTTGGTTCTATGTAAATCAGTCAAGCAGTATAACTGTCCCTAAAAGCCTTCAATTAACACTAAGTGTAGCTTCATTTATTACCCAACTCCAACTACACAAAGGAAATCAACACTGGGTTCCGAAGCTTTTTCGAGAAACCAAGATGGTTTTATTTTCAGATAAGCAAAACATTTTAAGGCAATAGTAAAATTAGACGTTTTTGATTTATTGATCAATATTGGTTCAAAGTTCCAATCATAGGAGTCAACACAATTTAACCAATAAAATTTGTATTGACTTTTCCTAAAATGGACTCATTCAAAAAGAAATATACACACATTGAATTAAGGGTAGAAAACAAGACGAAAGTTTCCAGTGCCTAACAGGGTATCAGCAGTTGTTACACTGCCGATATCCGTATACCACTGTGGTTTCACGTATGAATTATAGATTAGACCACAAAACGCTATTTATTTGTAGTGTAAACTCGTGTTGTATCATATTGATCATTGTTCAGCTTTCATCTCTGCCTCTCTCTCCAATACAACCTTTTTTCGCTTACAATCTGGTATTCATAGTTCTTCCTATACTACGCTTTCTACCGTGAAATTGAGTGAGGAGATTCTACAGATTTCCGATATAATTGTTCTGCGTGCTCAACCCGACGTACAATAGGAAAATATATGCTGGTTCTCTGTAAGAAACGTCTTTGTTAGGTGCACATTGATTGATTTCTCTTCTGCTTTTAACTTTTTTAACGATTTTTCTGGGTAGTCGGAGCATTTTACATTATCAGGGACTTTCGTGAATTACCGCGTGTTGGGAAGTTGCAAACTAAACAATAGATATGGGTATTTTGCTTGCAGTGGGGAATTCTCAGTGTAACAGCCTTTTTACTCTGCATAATGGATGTACCGATGAGTCCCATGAGTTCTCAACTGTCAATGTAATTCACCTAGTTTATATTTGTCCATTGCTACTGTGAATTTTAAAGCAGACCCTTTCTTGGGTATTGGGTTCTGTATTTGGACATTATGATGTGTTATATTCTCTGTGGTGAAGCCACAGTCATTCTTTACCTTGATTTGATATTGTGGTTGTGTGTGTACCACTGTTGGTCTGAAGGGATCCATTCTGGTCTTGTTATGACCTTGAACACTATGGAAATCAAATTTAGATGAAAGTGGAAGAAGGAAACTATCTATTATGTAGGTGGCAGCAGCATTCATTACAGCAAGGTAGTGGCATGGTGAAATTTATGATCATAGACTCTTTTCCAGTTTTATTTCCAGATGTGTCAAAATGATAAAGACAAATAAACTTTTCAATACACTGACAAATGAACTAGTGTATCATGAACATAAAGGTAAGTACTTGTCAAGATAGGGAACAAATTTTCATCTGCCAAATTATCTTCTGAGTAAAAGAATATCGGAGGGTAGGTCAAATATGGTTAATTACTTTCCAGCTTGAGAAGATTCAACCTGAGCAATTTAGTTCCAAACCTTTTTCCGCTGTTTGGAGCTGAAGTGGATTTCCTCAGATAAAGTAATCAAAGCAGACAATGAAATAAGACACTAGCGGAGGTGGTCCAAACAATCCTACCACAGGTGCTCGTCCGAAAGTCCAAACCTTTTTCCGAGAAATATTTCTATTTTGATAGATTCTACTTTGTTAAATTCTATTCACTTTCAGTAAAAGTGTTGTTTTTATTGTCATCTTTGCCATCGTTCATTTTGTTTGAAATGTTTCACTGAACGTTGTTTTTGTCTTTGATTTTACTCATTGTTGAACCACTCTTTCTCCACAAACATTTCTACTGTTACACATTTTTGACAACAGTTAAAGTTAGTTTCTACTCAACAACAGAGCTTTTGGATTAAGAATAACACATCTTTTCAATAAAATCACCGTTCCATCTACTTAATTAATTTCAGAATGTAGAGACAGACATCGCTCCTGTCGACAGATTGGGAAGAAGAAGCCAATTAACAGGTGTTACAGGAAGCATACTTCTCACGAATGCTGCGCAACGTGTAGACGACTCAGGATCGACATACCTGGTGAGTACCGTGAATTACTCTCATAGTCCGAACGTGAACCGCTACATCTAATGGTAATTAGGTGTGAGTCTTCCCAGCGCATTCCAGTTCCCTACAGGATTACTCATCCATCTCTCCAACTTTAACCTTTGAAACTCTGGAAATTGTTACTTTAAACATTAAGTTGATCTCAGTCTTTTTACAATTGACGTAATTGCCTTCGTTTGTCCGAGTGGAAAAACCCAAAATTACGGCTAAGGATTTTTTAATTCACATTTCTTTGTTTCTGTAGACTGCGAATACGGAGACAAACAGAAGTGGTGCCCCAGCATTGGTAAACGTTACTCTATCGCGGGATGCTACGAGAGCAAAGGCGATTGCTGCGAAACATGTCACAAGCTGGACACTGGAATACCAGGTATCTCAATAATGATTTTAAAGTCAGAAAACGTTATATTTTGATGCTGGGAACTAACTTAAAAAAGCAACAAAGGATTTGTCATAAATCACACAACAAGACCCATTTTCCCATCGTTGTCATAAATTGCTCTTCAGAGAATTGAGCAATGTAATTCAGTCACCCTGTAATTACAAATAAGTTCATAGATCTAATCTCAGTGATTAAGTAACAAATTTGCTTAAATTGTGAGGAAACTTTGAAACATTACTTCAGAGGTCACCGTGTACATTGTTTTGGAGGCCATCGTCTGTATCTTGGACACCAGTCAGAATTTCCCCCTCCTCCTCTAAGGTCACAGACCATTATTGCTTCGTTTGAAACATTAACAAGAAGCAAAACATTACTCAGTGTAGTTTTTAGTCCTAACTCCATTAACACATGGAAGTGCGGAGTGCTTTCTTACGTGTAACCTCTTCATTATGTATAAGGCTGGAAGTAAACCCAAGACGTGAACAAATCAAGAGTGGAGGTGTTACATTGATAGGGCCAGTAAAGATTAATTGTCCCTGGATGGTAATAACAGCCAGTTAGCTTGTCACTGATTCCGCTTCCAGGATGCAACGACTGCATTTTAGATAATAACTCAAGCATCTTTTTGAATGGGTAGAATATTTCCACCTCGGAGATGCCAATATATGTATTCTATCTGTTTCAGATTGTCCGTACGGGGATAAAGTGCAGTGGTGTTTGCACATAGGAACCATTTATCCGACAGATACCTGTTTAACTGGTGGAAACGTAACGTGCTGCGAAACATGTTACAAACTCAATGAACAACACAGTAAGTTTCCTTACTCAATTCTATGAAAAGATCGCCTCATTCCACTTGAGTAAATTTTTCTGTCACGATGGAGTGGATGTTCAAATCCTCTTAGTTTGTCTGTCAACTTTGGCAACATTGACTCTTGCAAACCAGCTTGATGATACCCAGTTCTGACATCAAGATCAGAATCAAGATTGTGTTGTGAAATTTCATTTTCCGCGAATTATTAGATAGGCAGTAACTTGTTTGTTTTTTGTCATATTGCAGGCAGTACAACTGTCACACCTTCGGAACCAACAGTCAACGCTTCCAGCTTCCCAGGAGTTCACGGTCACGTGATCAGCAGTGACAGCATCACAAGGTCACAGGACGACTCATCAAATACTCAACCCATTCCTTCGTCATCAAGACCAACAAAATCATCCGTGACGCAACATACTTTCCCAACGTCACAGACAATATCTCATTCAAAGTCATCCAATATGTCTCATTCAAATATGTCACATTTAACGCCCCAAAGGCCAAGCAGTACGTCTAGTCTTAGTGAACAACGAGTTCCAACAAAACAGAGTTCTTTACAGACTGATGGCCACGTGACACAACGCGTGAGCCACGTGAATAAAATGGCGGAATTCTATGTCAGTATTTCACCAGCTCCGAGGACCACACCAAATATACCCAGTAAGGATATTAAACACATAGAGAACACACCAAGTCCATCGACCGACATTATTGGTGATAAAGACAAGTCCCATTCCCCAGACCTGGAACTGTTGCTGCCTATTGATGACAACGAGGGGCAGATTGACAATTCTCAACCTAGTGACAATAAAGACCATATTCATTATCCACGAGATGATGACCTTGAGCATTTAAGGTCAAACAATGACAGATTTAGTGACATGGAGACAGATGATGAAGATTTATTGGCGGGAATGGGCTCTGGATACTACAGCAGTAGGACACCCACTGCGAGACAACATGATAGATTCGCCTTTGAACACGACATGTTTGGCGGAGGCAATAGCTTTTATGATGAAGCGGAAAAGGTAATGAGTTTATTTCTATCTTTAGCGTTGTAAATTTCATTTATTATTTTGCACCAGCCGCGATCCTGCATTCTCATTGGTTGTTTTGGAGGTAAGTTTGAGTTCGAACTCACCTCTTCAAATCTCAAATCCACCCCATTAGGAGGTGAGTTTGAGGAAGGAGATGAGTTAAAGCCTGCACTCATTTCCTAAACATCCAATGAGAATGCAGCATTTAAAAGATGCAGAATAAAATCCGTATTCCATGGCTGTTGGGGAATCAAGTATAAATAAATCCACCTCAATGAGTCCAGGAGACCTGAACTGACCTCCTATCGTCAGTGAGTTCGTGGGACTCCCTGGACTCACCTCGGTGGATCTCACACCTGATTCCCTCCTTGCCATGAAATCAGTAATAAATGTGGCCAGGAAATAGTACTTTGACATTCTTTCTTAAAAATATAAGTCAAACCAGAATCCAAAAATCAAAGAAAATATCTGAGATCTTTGGACTCATTTCTTCATAGAATGGTCAGTTTTGACTCAGCTTGTTTTTCTCTCTTCACTTGTAGGAGTATGTCTTCGATGACTATGCTGTCCATTCCGGATCTGGATTACCAGCACTATCCTTGTCACTTGGTTCATTTACATTATTTAGTGTGTTACTCAGTAGAAAGTGACGTGTTTTACATATCTCTCAACCCGGACAACGGTCAACGAAGTTTTCCCGAATCGAAAATTCAATGCAAATGTGATACGTTAATCCAAGAATTGTAGAAAAGTAATTTTTCTAAAAATCCCATGAAATCGAGAAAAATTGGTTCCACAGGGCTTTCCACCTTAGATTAGCCACTGGGATAATTCATTTAGATTAATTCACATATTTACATATACAGCAAACCTCCTTTATGAAAAGGTATCAGGATGTAGATGCGGCTGAAGGGTTAACAGATTTGACATTATTTCGTGACCTTGAGTGGCAAATTATGAAAAAAGGAACCTCTTTTCGGTTCCTGTTATTTTGATACTATTTCAATGGATACGCAGGAAAAATGTTAAAAGAAATATACAAAAATAATTCACATGGTGAAAAATATGTTTGCTTTGTGAACCAGTCGATGTTAAATGTTAGGACAAATACTCAACGCTTCCATTGTTTTCCTTGTTCCCCCATGTACCGTAAACATTGTGCCAACTGTAAACAAAGGGGTATGATGCTTATCAGCCAAATGTCTTGCCTACCTTCCAAGTTAGAATTTGCAGCTTTTCGAAGCTGATGATGATCACCGTTTTAACCAGTGATTTCATTGTATAAATAATAGAGATATACAGGTAAGCAAAGTGAAGTGGTTAAATTGAAGCATTAATCTTCAATGAATTGTTGAAAATACCAAAAAGGAAAAACGGTGAAAGTGTATTGATAATAAAAGTGTGAATGAACTGTGTTTTGCTCAATAGTGGGACGAGTCAACAACACAATTGTTTGTCTTTTCAATAAAAAAACTACAAAACCAATGATAAGTGTAAATTATGTAATATAAAATGTGTAAAATAAAATGTATTTTGAAAACTGTTCTTTGTTGTATTGAAATTACTACACATGTGACCGAGCACAAATTTCCATAATTTCAAGGCAGATTCCTCGGTTTAATTCGCCTGGTTTGATTTCTTGAAGAGTACCAGGCAACAATATTATTACATTTGGAAAGAATTTTCTTGCAGGCTGTTTGAAAAATTTAGTGTCTGTAGAAATTTGATAAAGAAATATGACAGTTTGAACACTCGGAGGAATTGCTGAATAACTTTAATATAAACCATTTTTATTGTCTTAAGAAGGAAAATGCCAGTACATAGTACAACTCCATTCTTCCATTATTCGTTATCAGAAATAGTCTAATGAATTAACATGAACAATGGAATTGCCGATTCCTCAAGGTTTTACCTATTCAATAATTCTTTTTTTCACAATAGCGATTTCCATTTTGCCAAAGAGTATATCAATGTTTCTCGTAGGCTTAAGAAAACCTTGGGCAAAATTCTTCATGTTGTCCTCCCGAAGGATACCAGCACATGCATATTAATCACAAACCTTGAAACTGACTTTGAACATTTTTCATATCCGACATGAATGCTATTTAAATACAACTTCAAACGTTCCAGAGGTACAACTTAGTTGCCACCCACATTTGATGACAAGTTTTTTTCCTTGAGGTGTTTTTCTTCCTCAAAGCTAGAGCACTTTATGAAGAAAAACCTTCAGAGACGCTCTGAACTGTCAAATAATTCTTTTACAAAAGGAATTCAGAGGATTTATCAGGCACCTATAAGACGTGGATACAACTCGGTAGTAAAAAGTCTGAAGTGAGGAATGGCAGGCTCAGGACTGATTCTATTTGAGATTAACATTGCTCTTACGAAGCTCACAGCAGATACATCAAACTAAGCTTTACGACTCTGGGTTCCGACTGATATGTTACTTCAAAAGGGAAAAGTGAGAGCGTTCGATTAAAATAGTTTCATATTTTTCAATTTAGAAACATTTAAATTGCGGCATCGAAATTAGTGATTGAAATGAAGAAATTAAATCAGCATTGGACACAACCATTATTATTATTAAAGAATTCTAATAAAACTTTCAGAAGAAACTGCAGCAATGAAGGCACCTTATCGCTAATGTAACCTTTTCCTGCAAAATCCGTTGGTAAAATATGACTCAGACCTATTTCTGGTGAGGAAATAGACGAAAAGCACTATTCTTGAACATGTAGGACTTCTCCTCACCCAGGACTAGGTGTCTACTTCGTGGAGGGTCATCCCGATGAGTGGTTTCTACTGGAGATTACAACTAAGCCGCTTGCCTTGACAGATCCGTCAGTAGCTTTAATCAAATTGATCGCCCTTCAATAAATATGGATGATATCCACTGCCAAAATAGCTACGTCTATCCGAAGGGGAAATAAAACCAGAAATATTATCCCCGTAGATGCAGCGAACGCATTACTCTGTTCAAACAATTCATTCGTATTTCCAAAGTTCGGAATCCAAAATAGGAAAATGAGAACCTCCAGCTTTCCAATCCTTTGCCAACATACGAAACTGAGGTGTGGACATATGGCAGGGATGTTAGGATCAATTAAATGTCAGAACAACATGAAATCTAAAGGACTAAAAGGACTAATGTTCTGATTGTTGTTCAAAGCAAAACAAGGAAATATCTATGTTCTGACAAGTTCTAAAAGTCTTAACAAATTTACCAAATATCACAATTGAATCCAGTCAGAATGTTCATAAATTCATCGACGTCACGACATTACAAGCCTTTAGAACTGTTAGGAGAGAAAATTCGCCCCATAAAAACTGTGATTTTCTGGAATATTAATGTCACCATACTAGCCGCGATCACCTTAAGACTTTTCCGCATATGTGCCAGATACTAATGATTCTTTCCAGAGATGATAGTAGGAGGTAATGATAACCTCTACCTGTGAGCCATTATAGGTTTCCTGTAAGTTTGATGTGGAATTACTTTGTGTCACCTATCACATAAAAGGGTTAGTGATCCTTTCCCATATATAAATGATACATCATCCTTGCATCAGACAAAACATTGAGTTTGCAACGTGCGTTTCGGGTGGGCTGAGTACTTCGTAAACGATGAGCTGCCATTGAGAACCCGTCAACCATTCACTGTTTATGATGTATTGTTTGAGATAGACTGATCTTTTTAATGCTTCTTTCTTGTTCTTCTTCTTCACCATACTAGCCGCGGTGCTCGTATAATCAACCATTCATTGTTCATTGTTTTCCTATCTCTTTAAAGTCAACCCATCTTCAGGAGTTTATGCAATTTTGGTGCCATTTGTCCCCATCATAACTGCAGAAGACCAAAAATGAAACTTTGGTTTTTCTCGTGAAATTCGACACACTTCCACGAAAGAGATTCTCCTGGCACTATTTGACTTGACAGTAACAAATGCACTTCGTAGAGTGTGGAAATAGGTAAATGAAGCCACTAAAAGTGCAGAAGGGGAAGAGGTTATGATTTGACATCAAGATCATATTCGGTGCAGCTGAAGCGGTGACTATGTTCAGTACAGGAATATATAAATTAGAAGCAACGTGACAGGTCCCATTGATTCAGAGCCATGAGAATGGGTGAAGTTCATCAGAAAATGTCTTCTTGATCATGTTTCATAACTGGGTCAGGAGAAATCTTTGCAAGAAATCAGCACTTATAGTTATTACAACCTACGTCAGTGCTGTGAACTCAGAAGAAACCTGGCAATCTTCGTTTACATCCAAGTGCGAACACAATAAGGATGATTTGCTCTTTTTTCTGTAAGAAAATTATTATTGGTCCCCTCGTTCTCATGTAACATCAATCGACACAGAAAATCTTAATGAAAGATGGACTCTTCATTTATAGTGATGAGCTTTCGGTTTCAGATGTTGTAATTCCAATAATTCCTGACTGCCATGAGCATTGTCGTGATGATGTCAATCGCCCTAAGTCGTGATTAATGCAAACTTAATGCAAATACCTTCACATTTTTCGCAAATCCCACATTTAAATAAAAAGCAGTTTCCATTAAAAAGCACGCATTATTTCCTCATATATCACATTGGTAGTGAGGCTGTGCGATTGCAAGCACTCACTTGAGATCAAGCCTTCAGATAAATTATATTTCACGGTGCAGCGAGGTCCCATGTGAGTATTTGGGACAAGTGCTGCGATGACATTAAGTTATTTTGCCATTTTATGAAGGACATTTATATTGATCCTGTGATGAAACCGACTGTGATTACACTGGAGGGTTGATATTGAACACTCGTCTGTTTGGGAAACACACATGGTACCGACAAATTACAATAGCCTATCTCAGAGAAAGCATGGCAATATCTATTGGTTTGCGAGACAAAATAACGCATTTACATTTGAGTTTACCACACTCTTAATTTGGAAAAAAATATTCTCATGTATTTTAACATTTCTTTATTTGGAAAAAATCTCCCTCATATTTTTCAACGTTATCAGTACTATTTCAGTTTCCAATTACTTCACTAAACATTATACACAATTCACTCTTAACGGGTAAGGACATTGTTTTATTAATCCAAAATCAAATAAAAAAATCAAATGAAAATATTTTTCACTGACATGAAAGTTATCTATTTGATGAATTATTATTAGGGCCTACTCTTCAAATATTTTTATTCAGTGTCCAGTAACATTTACCGGGTTTATTAGTTATGTTATCCTGTATTAGAAAACTGACGTTGCCCCCGAATCCAGTTTTGTAATGTCTCCTCCACATCCTGCCAATATCGCCTTGTTTTCTGATGGAAACAAAACGTAATTATAGCTTGTACAGCTTTGTGAGGTCTGCACAGAAACATTGGTCGATACCCGTGCTGGATTCAAACATTCAACTCAACCTTTACGCTGCCGCCCGTAACTATTGTGCTTTTTGCAAACTTTCCCGTTTTTGGCCACTGCTTGTGAAGTTACTTCCTC
>JBCAUG010002296.1:0-11515 GCA_038406175.1 Haplosyllis leylae | reverse complement strand
AGTTTTACCCGACGTAGGTGTTCGCAGCGCAAGTAAATGCGCAAGTAACAGCGCAAGAACTCGATTTCCCGCGCCACGGTGGTCCGGGGCAGGGTGGATCAGGTGGTTCATGATCTGGGCCGGGGGGCAGGTCAGGGGATCAGATGGTTCATGGTCCAGGGGCACAGGTCAGGGGGGTCAGGTGGTTCATGGTCTAAGGGTGGGGCCAGTTAGGAGGTCAGGTGGTTCATGGTCCAGGGGATCCCCTGCCAGATGGAATAGGGACTGAGAGGGGACTGTTACTGAGAGGTTGTCTTATTTTGTGAAAGAAACTTGCCTTGATGTCGGTCACAATGTAAGAGATAATGCTAAATACGTAAGATCCAACAAAACAAATACATAATATCACTTGATGTCCGAGCCACACATCTCTTGTATATTTTTTCATGCCGCCTCTGTATGTGGCTTGTAATGTCTCCCATATGAGACAAACAATATACAACAACAATATGATGTCTACGGGACTCAGAAAATCTGCAACAAATACATGAAATGAAAAAAACAATTCAGAAAATTTAATCGTACTAAAATGTACAACTAAGTTCTGATTTGTAAATGAAGCTATCGTTTAAACAATCTCTAAACTATGAGAACAGATAGTGACTAACCTGAACCTCGGTGTGATACAGAACTTCTTCTAATATCGAAGAAGAGCAAACAAAGGAAAATACAGTAAGTCATAGTGTCTCCGTAAAACTTCATCATAGGAGCGTGATAGAAGTCGAATATTCCAAGGAAGGGACAAAAATAGTATCCAATGTAAACAAAGGGCAGAATGAGAATTTGCGGGAGAAACTGAAAGATCAGCGACCAAATTCCCAATCTCATTATGTTTGGATGGCCTTGTGTCCAAATCTTTTTCATCACCTGTTGACAATTCTTATGTGTAACAAACTGAAAAGAAAATAATGAACTGACATTCACAAGAGTTGCAGAATGCAAAGACAAGACAGTTGAAGGTCGTCAATTTCCCTAATTACATTACAATTTCGCCTGTGTTTCATTGTTCCGAAATCTATTCATTCCTGTTCCCACATTAGACTGGTGTAGCAATCAATGCAATCAATATATTCTAAACAAATTCAGTTTGAACATACCTCCTTCACTCCCATATCCATAGCGAGTTTCAATCTGGGATACTCTACTCCAATATTTTGAGGATCTTCCTTTTTCAATAACAACTCAACCTCCTCTGAAGTTCTACATTCATCCAGTAAGCTAACTGTGAACTGTCTGCATTTTGCACTAATTTCGTCGTAGTCTTTCTATGAATTATAATGAGTGAATTAATTATTATGTACACTAAGTTAAAGACCTTCTTTGAGACGTTCTAGGCACAAAGTGAACGAGTGAAGAAATTTTCATCTCTGTAGAATTTCATATAAACTATGCAACAACCTCTCGTATCTTTAAAGTAATAATTTTGACACAAATTACCTTAAATATAGGATCTTCAAACGCTAGTTTATCTGCTTTATCAATCAGATAAAAAGCTGTTAAAATCGGATCATCGCTAGTGAGGCAGATATAAACAGAACTAGACTTTGCCCGGAACTCGTCGACTCTGGCACGTCCATCTTCCAGGTTTTCTCCTCGTATGTAGCTGGGAATATCCTCTTCAACTGAGAGCACACCAAGTGTATGTTCATAAAATGGAATATTCAGTTTTTACAAACATAGGAATTTCAATCCATATTTGCAGACTTACCACTTCTGTCAATTGTTGTAATCTCTTTCAGCTTGCACCTTTTTTCTAGTAATAAGCGAATGATGCTGTAATTGTTGTTTATACATGCCAGCATGAGAGGAGAGATGTGACTAGCGAAGTCTGAACTCTCCATTTCTTCTTCCGTTTCTCCATTCTCTTCTTTCCTGCACGTAAATCAATAAAATCGAAAAGGCATTGGTTTGGCGATGTATATTTTGTTGTGGTAATTCTTGTTCGAGAAGAGTGCAAACTATTTTCAATATTTCGTTGCTGAACTCACCAGTAAATATTGTGATTAGTGAAATTTACCTGTTCTTCCAGTCGAGTAACATGGACGTTATTCTATCATTGTTCATATCAACAGCATGGAGCAATGCATCGCCAAGGAAGACTGGCCTGTCTTCCAGGTTAATGAGAAACCATATCATTTCTTCATCTTGGTTGGTCACAGCTATCTGCAGTGGAAACTGTCCCCTTCGATCCCTCACGTTCAAATTCAGGTGTGGAAATTCCTATCGTGTAAAGATTTTGAGAAGTAATAAATGCAAAAGTTATAAGACATTCCAAACAAATATGACAAGGCTATAATAAATAAATGCAAATGGTTGGTACACAATACCAACTCCTCCCGTGACGACCACTTATATTTTAATTCTGTGAGATTGATGGGCAAAGGAAGACTAGAGTATTTGAAAAACCTTTAACAATTGCTACAAAGATCTGTTGGTTTACGTGTTTTTGCGGTTTATTGCATTTTGGGCTCACAGTGAGGTGAGTTACGACAAAAGTGACATGTAAATTATGACTTACAACGAGAAATGACGCCTCATACAAGCAAACAACCCTTCAAATACACGAAACAGGTGACGTATTAATTCGACACGATTAAGTGCAAGCATTCAATCGTTACTTTAATTTCCCGGAAACCACATACAGAGGCATTTTCGCCAAAAGAAATGTCTAAGATATCAAGATATCACCTCCAAATGGAGTTTTAGTTCTTCTGTGTCTCCTTCCCTGACTTGCTCCATCATGAGTCTTTCTTTGGGTCCCAATAAATCAATCTCTTCGCTTCTACCATGTTGCAAGGTTTCATACATTTCTTGACCACCATCCCCATAATTTTTCATCCGCCTTTTTAATCGTTTTAACTTTTCCATCCTGAAATCAGTTTATTTTGCCATGCACAGTTAACTGCAAAACTGTCAGTTGCTCACTACATTTTTTTTTATGAATTATTCAACTTTCCCGTTACAAGAGCACAAAAGTTACAGTTTTGCACGTGATATCCTCGGGAAACTGTATACGAATGAGTGTTTTGTATTTCACGGTCTGTTTCCTTGTTGTGTTGACCTAAATTGTGCTCCAAATAAAATTTTATTTCTGCAGAAATCCCCCAGTGTTTGTACTTTTGTACCTTATTACTGCCCGTACATAATGCTTTGAAGCGAAATTAGATATATTTCTTCAGTAAATAACAGTACATAACCACTGTTCTAACGTACATAATCTATATAAAATTAGGTCATTGCTGTTTACTCCAGGTATTGACTGATTTATTCAACTCCCGAGTTTAAATTGGGCCCACAAAGCGAGTAACTCAGTCGACACACATCATCCCACCATGGCGGCGAAGAGTTTTTATTGATTTTTGACAAATACATCTTGACAAAATAATTCAGAACATAATATAACGATTTAAGGTGTTTTTTAGGTAAGAAACTGTAGTACATAACTTAGAATAACTTCGTTATAAAAATTTCGTTGAACATGATCATCGCAAGAAATGCCACCTTTTTAAACTTAAACATGTAATAGGCACATCATAAAAACTTAACCTTATAACATTAATGATTTTGACAAACTACCCCTTGACGATGTTATTAGAACATATTTAGCAATTAAGGTGTTTTTGGGTAATAAGCTGGAAAAATAACTTTGAATAGCTTTGTTGTAAAATTTTCCATCAACATGATCATCGTAAGAAGTGCAAGCTTAACATTATAACCTTAACATGTTAACACGAAAATATCACTTGATCATGACTATTTGGAACCATAACCTTGAAGTGTTAAAACATTACACTTTTGCCCTGTTTTACTAAAATACCCAAGCTAAAAACAAACCTATAGTAACTAGAACCCAAAAATTCATCGTGATCAAATGAAAACCCTGGAATATATAGGTAACCAATTTAACTGGAATACAATATTTGACAAACTATTAAGAAACTAATACAAATGAAAACTAAAGCAGCGGAAGGTTGTTGCAAAAGGAGCACAAAGGATATACCGGTAGTATGTCATCTATCCAGTGTAAAAAGCCATAATGTTGGAATTTTCCATTTTAGAAGTGACATTGAAAGTCCGGAAACTAACAAGGATAAATTGAACGGCATATCAGAAGAGAAAGCATTGGTAAAATATCCCTAACAATACGAATGAACGATCATGTTTAAATACAGATAGAGTATAATACAAGTATATGTATACAAGAAAAGATTTTCTTTCAGAGCATGTCGTTTCGGATAAATACTTGGTATTATGAGGCGAGGCTGAAAGATATCCTGAAGCTAATCCTTAAACTGGAGGCGGGAGGAGAAGAGGAATTTAACTGGAGGAAAATTTATGAAGAAGCAGAAGCCGGAATGGAGAGAATGATTGAATACCGTACAGTTAGTGGTGATGGAGGGGAGAAGTATAATATGTGTAGAAAAAGGCTGGATAAGTTTAAGGACTTACAAGCATAGAGACGACCTGTCTTCATGAAAGCACATTAAATAACAACAATATAAACACAATGAATATTGATACTTATCAATAAAAGTTTAAGCTTAAACATGTAATTGTTAATTTTATATTTTACAGTATTATTATATACAAAAGCAACGGAAAGGAGGAAATTAAATTAGTACAGCACCGAATTACTGAAAATGTTCATTTGTCTAATTTTCTCATTATTGAATACCATCTTTTGTGAAACCTTTTCGATTTTGATTTACTGTCAGCAACATATTGCAAAGCTCTTAAGTGAAAGAGCAGATATGACTTGAACCAGTGAGCAGCAGGCTTTTTGTTTGAATACCTGCAGCTCCAAATGTAATGCTTGACATAGGTGTACAAAATAAACAATACTGGAGGAACATCAACCGGAAACATGACTTGCTCTATAGAACAGAACTCAGGTTTTAAATCGAATAAGAGAGACCACACATATAACCAAATTGTATTAGCATAGGAACAAGACCAAAATAGGTGGACATAAGTTTCTTTAGCTTCCTTACAAAAGGTACATTTGTCTGAAACCATTGTGTATTTAGACAATACATTATTTAAACGGTACGATCTAGAATTAAACATAACAAAGAAATGTCTAATCTTCACATTTTCTAAAAGAGAACACCTTGCAGCAAGACGGTCCCAATATAGACATTGAATGTCCTCTTTTTCCATCCATTTACGTTGGTACACAGAAAAATCCGGGCACAATAATTTGTGATAAAATTGTTTGAGTTGTATTTTTTGATCTATCACTCTCTGAGCAAAAGAGTAAAAATTCTCATTAAAGCTGTTGACAAACCCCGACCATCCAGGGGGGACCCGGGTGGGGAGCTTCTGAGCAGATTTTTTAGAAATAATTCCTTTAGAAAACTTAACTTCCGAAGCACATTTGTTCACAATATCGGCTACATGAAAACAATCCATACTTTCAAAGAGGTCAATTATTTTAGGATCATACGGCTTGGAGACGCCTATTGTTAGGGCAGAGTTAAAAGCCAATGGTCTACATAACACCTCCTGATAGTCTTCTTCTGAGGACATATACCTTGCAGCATTATAGTAATGGAAATCACACCAACATCTCAAGGCATCTTTCCAAAATATGTGTAATTTTTCCCCGGGACGAACCAGAGACATAACCCCACGAAAGTTAATGTTTGATCTTATGATTCTGTCAAAAGAAACCGAAAATTTATTAAATAAATGCTGCTGCCAAAATTCCAAATGATTGTCATTACAGGCAAGTGCGATACAGTTTATTTTTAAAGCATGAAGTCTCTTAACTACATCAATCGCTCCAAGGCCTCCCTCCTTAACACTGGCAGCTGCATTGGCCAATTTCATCCTTGGTTTTTTACCCGCCCACACTAAGTCCGAAAGTCGAGATTGAAACACCTGCACCACCTGTACAGAAGGCAGTGGGACTTTTTCCATGAAGTAAGGGAGTCTAGAGAAGAACAAAGATTTAATAATAGTTATTCTCTCCAGCACTGTAAGATCCAAAATGCCTGGTGTAGTATGCAAGTCTCTGAACATGGAATCGATTTTCCCTGACAAGTTATCTTGCCAGAGATCCTGTGCTTTGTTAATATGGAATCCAATATAGTCCACTCCATCCTTCGCTCTTGTAAACAAGGGTAAGCGATCGATCTCCAAGGCAGAAGGAGAACCAACTTTAAATACTGAGCTTTTTTCTCTATTTATTTGTAATCCTGAATTGAGTGAGAACTCTTTAAGTTCAGCCTCGAGTTCATCACATCCAGATATCGTGTTCTTAAAAACAAGGAACAAATCATCTGCTACCAAGTTTAGTTTCTTACAGAATTCTCCTGAAATATGTATTCCTTCAATTTCTTGATTTCCACGAAGCCTGCAAGCCAGAATTTCAATGGCAATGACAAAGAATAGAGGACTCAAGGGGCACCCTTGAAAATTGCCTCGTTGAATAAAAACTTGTTCTGACCATTGATTATTGTTCATCACATAAGCTGTGCGATCTGAGTAAAACACATTGAACCACTTAATGAAAGCCTGCGGAAATCCAAACTGTGTAAGAGCATATCTCAAAAAATCCCAATCTATAGAATCAAAAGCTTTCCTAATATCTATACTGCAAAGTAAGTATTCTTCACCCTCTTTTTCTATAAGATCCAGAATGGCATACAAGTCGAGTATTCCATTTGAAGCTCTTCGATCTGCTATAAACCCTCTCTGATCTGGGTGAATAATGTCCGGAAGAATTGTTTTCAGCCTACGAGCAAATAGTTTGGTTAAAATTTTATAATCCACATTCAAAAGAGATATTGGCCTCCAATGATCAATGAGTAACAAATTTCGATTTTTCTTTGGCAAGAGTTTAATAAGACCTCTTCTTTGGGATATTGACATACGTCCCGAATTATAAGAATATCTATAAGCGTCAAGCAAGATATCTTTAGCAATATCCCAGAAATGTATATAGAACTTTACTGTGAGGCCGTCCATCCCTGGGGCCGAATGTGTCTTCATGGATTTAAGTGCTTGAAACAACTCTCCCTCAGAGACTTCTTCTGATAATATTGAACAATCAAAATCAGACAAAATAGGCACTTCGTCTATCTCTGGAAACGGAGGACAGCATTGCCCCTTTTTGTAGATTCCCGAATAAAATTTATGAGCCTCCTTCAATATACTTGTGTTATCAGTTACTAAACCACTTCCAGAAATGATTTGAGAAATGGAGTGATGACTTTTGTCCTTCTTAAATTTGTTCAAAAAATAAGAAGTTGTCAGTCCTGTCTGAGAATACCACCTGGACAGAATGGCAGCGTAACGTTCAGCTCTTTTATTAGCAAAGATATCATCCAAGTCTTTCCGAATCTTAGAAATTTGTGTTGAGTAATGAGCACGCAAGAGGTGCGATGGTTCCATGTCTTTTTCATGTATGACCTTTGCAATTTTGGCTTCATAAGATTCAACCAATTCCTGTGTCATCTTCTTCTGAAACGCTTTGAAACGAATGGCTGTACTGTTAACCGTGCATTTGAACAAATCTAGACGCGTGTTAGGATTGGCATCTGAATTGTCCTCTGAAACTCGTTGCCACTCTTCTTGAAGCGTACTTTTGTAGAGATCGCTATAGCACAATTCCGTAGGAAATATAAACCGAGGTTTACCTCTTTCAGTTTCAAAACTAATGAAAACATGCAGCGGACTATGGTCCGAACAAAAAGAATTTCCAATATTACAGTCTAAAATACATGGCATGAACTCCGAAGACGAGAAAACATAATCTAGCCTGGCTGAAGACGGCCCTTGTTTTGTATTACAGCGGTGTGAAAACTTCCTTGTGTGTGGATTGTGTAATCTCCAAACATCCTGGAGATCCCATCTAGTGACCAGTTCCGAGAATATATTCGCACGTGCTTTGTTAGCTGGGTTTCTCTCTCCTCGCATAACATCGAGAGGACCAAAAGTACAATTTAAATCACCCATTAGTAAAATTTGATCACATTTAAATGTAGAAAGCCAACGATCTAATTTTTCACAACTTTCTCTAAACTGTGTAAGTGAGTGTCTACCAGATGCATATATATTAACAATAACAAACACATTCCCATCCACTTTACATTTTATAATAGAACACCAGCCCTCGTGAGAGGAACGGTCCAAAATTTGAAAATTACGTGATTTCTTCAGTGCAATCAATACCCCCCCTTTAGGGGCTTCCTTTTTTGCCGCATTTCCTGGGATAATATCAAAGAACGTCTTGTAACCGGAAAGTCTTTTACCTAACCAACTCGCAGACAAATAATCTAATTTTAGCTCTTGAAATGCTATGATATCCGGTACATTAAGATCATGCGGTGGATATACAAAATGATCTAATATTTTGTTACATTTGTCAGTATGAGAAAGACCAGCAACATTATAGCTGAGTACATTCAATTTACTACGGAATGAATATAAAAAGGAAAAATAAAAGAAAAGACCTTCCACAAATAAATGGTAAGAATAAATAATAAGACAAACTTGTCACATAAAAACGGTACAATACATATAAGATGTACATAATGAGAGACAACAGTGAAGACAGCAGTGATAAAGACGTAATGCGCATATGAGATGAAGTAGGACGAAACAGAATATACCCGTAGGCGTTTTTTATAACAAAAAGCTAAATGCATGAAATATTCTTTAAACTACAAAGAAAAGTGCAGTTAACTGTAGTTGATATTGTTCAAAGTCTTGCAATTCGAAGAAATTATGAAGCTGTGGTGGAAGTATCTGGAGTTGAAGAAGTCGGAACAGAGCTTGAAGCATTCCGAGCAGTTTCAACCAATTCTTTCTTTGACTTGTGCTTCTCCAATGCCGCTTTAGTAACAGCTTTTATACAACCGAACCTTCTGGAGCCCATGTTCCCACCGCATTTCCATCTAGCTACAAATATCATATAACCAAAAGCCTTAATTGACTGCAGGAAATTGAGAATTTCAACACCTCCACTAGCTTCACCGTCGTCACAGCTGAAACTTTCTTCCTTTGGACCCTTCATAAAAAGGCATCCCATCATGATATGTGTAGCATATCGCTCTTCATATTTTAACTTTTTGTAAGCCTGTACCACATCTCTGTAACAGGCCACTTCAGCACAGTACCCTCTAAAAGTACTCTTGGAGAGAACGTAGTCATGGGACACTTCAAATTCCATATCAGAGAATTCTGCAATTTCTGCTTTGGTCAAGTTCATCAAAGTCTGGACGTCAGGAGGAGTCACCGGATCTGGCACAATTTCCCCATTTACCGTCAGTTTGCCTCGAATGATGCGAGGTATATCCCATTCTGCTTTGGAGGATTTGTTCTCCTTGTTATTTTTGTAAATCTGATTAATAGCCGGTTTATATCTAGCCTCTGAAGCACGTATGTCTTCCGGTTTTTTAACAGAAACATAGAATTTCCAATTGTAATCCGGGTCCGTTTGTCCTTTAAGAACAGCCTTATTCTCCCAAATAGCAGCCTTTAAAGCTGGAGAGCAAGACACTTCAATTGGGGGAGGAAAACTGAATTTGACCCCTCGAACGGTCTTCTCCTGAACCCCTCCGAACCTTTGAGCAAAAAGGATTTCCTGAATGGGGGGACACAAGTTCATCCGGTTACGTAAAAAATCCATCACTAAATTACGACAGTTTTCATTTACCTCCTGACGGATTCCCCCTATTTGTACTGTATTTGCCATAAACATTGCCGTAGTCGCCACAGATGAGAGCTGTAGACTCTCAATTTGCTTATTTTGGCGATGTACTATGCTAGACAACAAGGCAATTTGATCTTTGTTGCGTCTGTCCTCATCCATCAGGTTTTCGAACTTTTCATTGAGCAAAACCTCTACATTGCCATCCACTGATACCTGTATATTCTGAGCCTTTAGAGCTGAGATTTCTTTATGTATCCCCGTAATTTCTGATTTATGATCACAACTAGTCTCTGGACTCTTGGCAGCAAGAGCCTGGACTTTAATGTTAACTGCATCCAATCCTGATGAAGAGTTAAAAACGGAACGCTCAAGTTTATTGATTTTGGCCACGAGAGTAGGATCAATACCTGATTTAGCTGGTGATCCATTAGCAGGTTTGGAAGTGACAGCCTGACTGTATGAGATGCCAGCCTTGGGTGGATACACGGTGGAACTTAATTGTTGATTTTGTGCTTGAAGTTGCTGCAGCTGAAGCTTGTTGTTCTGGGGTTGTTGTAAAGGCACTTGGGAATGTCGAATTGGTGCTGCACTTGAAGAAAACCGCTGGGGTGGCTGATGCCGAACTGGAGTATAACCGGTGCCATTTCTAGTATGCGGTGGAGAGAAGACTGAAGCTTGCTGAGTAGTCGAAGAAACCGGTGCCACCCTGACCTCAGAAACAGTATCATGGTCCATTGAAGCTGCAGCACGAAGGTCATCCATCAAAACATTTACCAATTCTCCATTTACATTCATTGTGATGTATTCCGCTTGACCATAAAAATCATTAGGTCGTTTAGCTTGTGGACCATTAATCTGTTCTCCTGGACGTTTAGAGTAATTTGAGTTGAAACCATCCATCTCATAGAACGTGAAACCGTTACTAATGAAAACTGGAAGCAAAAAATAGACTAGAATCAGGGAAGTCTGTAACCGGCGAATCATTCCAAAATGGCTGCTGCATAGGACGCGACCGCCGGCAGGAAGCCTAACGGCCGCCATACAAGAATCAAGTCATTATATACAACTAGACAGCAACAAAGTCCAAAAGGCCTATACCTCTCTGATGTACAGGTATAACTCTTTCTTGTAGCAAATAATTGAATCAAACAAACGCAGATAGACCGTCTAAAATAGCTATCGCTTCGCCTTACTTAACAAAAGCTAAGCTACTCCATTTCGCCGCACATGCGCAGTCCCATGGCGGCGAAGAGTGCACTGAGAATTTTTCAGCCCAGATTTTTTGCCTACAGATACGGTAATGGGCTATTCTATTGCGGGAGAAATAGTGCAGTTTTGTGCGACAGGAACTATGCTACTGCCCACAAGAGTATTTTATCGTCGCCAATTCCGGAGTTTGACGGGAGACCTGGTATAAATTCGTACCAAGACATGTACAAGTTCAGCTTGGAGCATCCTGAAGTATTTTGGGGGACCTTGGCTCGAAGCAGACTGGAATGGATAAAAGATTTCGACACGGTCCAGGACTGCAACTTTGCGGAAGGAAAAATATCATGGTTTCTAAATGGAAAAATAAATGTTGCAGGTAAAATCTAAAGTTTAGACCACACAGGTAAAATTATCTGACTGGAGATTAACATTATGGTCAGTATGGTCAGGCTAACTCAGAAGAGTTGTTTTACTCCACAGGCGGCTTCAACGTCATGTTTTGGCACGCCCACATACTACACCAGGTCAGATTGACAGGCAATGTAAATAACGAGGTGTCCCTGATAGGGGTCAGGATGGTTCCGCGGCAAAAAATCCCTATATATC
>JBCAUG010002285.1:0-11516 GCA_038406175.1 Haplosyllis leylae | reverse complement strand
CTAAAGCAAAGTTACAGGTAAATTAAAACACATAATCAGATAGGGCACGACACAATTCTGATAAGAATTCTTGTTATAAGCTCAGGGCTTCTCTGAAAATGGTATCTTTTTGGAACCCAAGAAAAATTTGATTTTTGACTGAATTATCTGAGTCTTGGGAACAATGTGTTGGCAAGGAATAGCGGAAATTTGCAGGTGACACTAAACATAATTTCTCATTTGTTCATACTTGAAGGTATGTTTTGGTTGTCATTACCCACCCTTGCCCCGTGACAACACATACATGGTGTTAAAGTAAAAGGAGAGCGTTTTTGTTAGATAGGGCATGATTGAGAATTAAGCAACGATATCTCTTCGTTTGAAGAAATTGACAAATGGAAAGAGAGACCTAGAAATAAATTTGCTTCATTTTCCTTCTGTTTCCCCTTGCTCATATACATTTTATGTTGTGTATGCTATGCATATTTCATTTGAAAAGGGCAAGGAATTCCTTCCACGGGATTGCACTGACCACTGGAAGTATGCAATCAAATAGAAGTAATTGCTTATAGATTAGAAAACCCAGCATCAATTGGAATCCTCTGTGTCGAAATAGTAATTACTAGGCATTGAACAAATCCAGCATGTCCAAAACGAGACACGTGTCCAGGTCCTCGGCATTAGACTTTTTACCGTCCGCTCCACTATATTCGTTACAGAATTGTGTTTCGTAAAAGACATTTTATTATTTTATTTTTTTGTACAATGATTACAGATTTGGAAATGCAAAGTAGATATTATAGCCACAGTATACCATAATTAGTGACCTTTCCAAATCAGTCTGCGACTGTGGTGAAGACATTCGAGTGCTTTCGCTACTCCTCGAGGACCACTGAGCCCTCATGGAAACAACTTCAGTAATACTCTTATGTTGAGTACATACAGATTGGATATAACCTTGGGACCTGCTTTGTGACTATTACCGCAATTTGCCAGCGTATATTTTTCAATTTCGTGTTATTAATCAGTTCTTTTGTGACAAAGGGACATAATGAGCACACTATGCTTACTATTCTTAATATTAAATTGAGTTTACCCAGAACAAAACAAAGTGATACCTCATAAACCAATTGACATGAACGCTTATGAAGTTTATATCAGACTATTGGTGGGAGACAAATGTCTTATTTTCAAATTTTCATACACGAAACTGTATTTTGAAAGTTATTAGTTGGTTTAAAACCAGAGTGAAAAATAATTGTTGAGTGAATGGGACAATTCACAATCCACAACAGTGATGATGATAGCTAATAAGTGCGTTTACGCATATCATGAAGAATAGTCAAGATTCAGTGTTTGTGCTGAAGATGGAACATTTGAAAGTATCGGCTTGTTACAGACACCTAGGGGAAATCATGTACTGTTCCAACCTGACAGGGCAGAAACACAGACCGCTTCGCTTGCCTGTTTGTGTGTAAGACTGATTCTAGTTTAAAGACGAACTCAGATAGTGTTTGGTTGTCATATATCTTAACTAACGCTCAGTGCTATTTAGGGAGTTTGCAGAGTTTGCAGTACCGTATTGAGTTGAAAGTATCAGCTGTAATTTTAATTTGACACGAAAAGTCAATTCTCACACTTGTTCATCCAAAGTTTTGATTTCACAGAAGAGAGAAGTGGTTGGCAATTGTAGTAGATTCTAGGCAATAGGATTTGTCGCACTTTGGTGCTGCGGGACTTCTTATTAGGTTGGTTTACAGTCAGTCGCATTTGGACTCCTTTAAGCCTTCTTCAAAGATTTCTTGGGCGTTTTTCACTTGCTTTCATTTTTTAATTAGATTTTCTTTATAACCACTGGCGGAATTAGTATCAAAGTGGCAGCCGTTATGCAGGATATCAGTTTGTCATCAATTTTTGAAGGGACCATAGGAATCCCTTACATCTTTGGGAAAAATACCAGCCTAAATATAAAGCACGCAGCTAGGAGCCGACGACCAGCGCTGCTTCAGGACCCAATATATTGTACAAATTTTACATATTGTACAGAAATTATCAATTGCTTGATTGTTGTGAAACGTCATTTAACGGTTTGTTTGTGCCTTGACAATCAAATAGAGAGCCATGCTTTGATGGACATGTAGATAGACCAGACCATCCAGAGTTATCAAAAAAAAAATCCTGTTTTGTCAATAGAATTTGATGTAGGATGAATCTGCTTTACCGTCAGCAATGTGGCGTGAAGGAAAAGCACCAAGCAAAGTTGAATAGCTCCGTGTTTCGCTGGAACCATCAGTCCACCTTGTACGTTTGAAGGAAAGTGTAGGCGATAGTGCGTTGAAAAAGACATTCCAGTAACTCATTGTTGTTCAAGTGTTAATAACTGATCGCACAAAAGTTCAGGAAATTAAACTATTACGCTAACCTCAATAAGATTTTGGGCAAGTTCTGAAACGAACTAAAGACACAACAAGCACGGGATGGATGTTACCACAAATAGTTTAAAATTATCAACCACGTAGAAGGCCCTGTATCATAATTTAGTTCATGAGTAGGGTTATGAATGAGTTCACAGCAACACTATCCCTTGTAAACAGATGTGTAATGTGAACACAAATGGACAGACATGCATTTAGATATTGACTGAATCTTAGATATTTATGTCGCATATTGGCACAGGGCTGCCGAGAATTTTGTACATTTTGACTGAAAGAGCTAAACCGGTGTGGTGCACATGTGGAGACAGTTGCCTATATCTGTCTTTGACTCTTTTGGTTCTTGGCTCTGGCTTATCTGTCAGAATATGACGGATAATCGTGGCGTCCGTCTGGAAAAATATTTCCCATTTAGTCAGGTCTCTCAATGAAATTACTTTAATCTATGACACAGAGAAGTTTTGTACAAACATAAAAATGAAATAGAGTATATCAAACATTTAATTTCGGGGAAAATATTTCTGTCTGCAACTGTTTAGTCATTTCCATTTGGAAGCAATTGGATTTAAAGATACGTAGCTGAGGAATCTAAAAAATCAGGTAACTGTGTAATACTAATTTCGCCTTCAATGATTTTCAAAGCCATTAAGCACCTGCTTAAAACTGTATGTTAATTTAGTAGCCAGGTCTGCAGTGTTGACACTACCGTGACGCCGAGATTGAAGTTAGTGAATAAGTTCACCATTGACTTCAATACAAATTCCAACAAAAATGTTGTAATTACTTCACTTAATATCGAAACATAAAAAATGTTTCCCCTTTTTCTGGAAAGAAAGTAATACGAAAGTGCGACTATTCTAACCCCGTTCATTGATGATGGATAATCTCTCTGGACAGACTTGCAAAATTGTGATGGAAAGGAAAAGGGCACAACAGAAAGTGAGATGTTAGCATCCGCAAATGAGTTTGATTGGGCGCGAGTGCATGGTCTTATTTTACTTAGATGTAATGTTTCTTATATTTTGTTTACATTGTTTTGGTACAAGAAAGCAACATACTCTTTGGATAAACACTTACACCATGCCACTCATATTTGTGAAGACATCAGTTCCATGTCTCAACCACATATCATATTTAGATAAATTCAGTTTTGCATTGCTTCCTTTGCACGTAGTTTCCGAAAACATACTGTAACGTTTTGGTTGCAGAGGGAAATGATCTATTGTTGAAGAAAAATGGAGGATAAAAATTGGTTTTCTGTTGGAATTACTGTTCAGTTGTACAAAATATCCTTCTTGGAACTTGGTGCTCTTTCACTATTTCTTTGTACCATACAATGAGGAAAAACCTGACAAATTATTGTAACTAAATCGCAGGATATTGCTCCCAAAACAAAGGCCAAATGCAGACCATTAGTGGTGATTAGTGTAGACTGGGAAACTCGTCTTGTGGGCTTAAATGTCATGCATTTTTCTCGATGATGATTCGTTTTTCCTGTTACCTTGGTCTTATTTGAATGCATCAGTGTTCTGTGTATGGAATATTTGTGTTTATATTATCGTTGCTATTGCTACTCAATTGTGCTGGCGACGTTTAAGGATGGCGAATCTAAGGCACTATTGCTTTTCAGCTGCTCTTATGAATGTTTACCGTCGTCGTGGGAGACATCGCGTCCTGACATTGCGACTCTGCCATCAAAATCGGGTGTGGACCAGTGCTCGATTTAGAATTTCTCAGAGGAGGACGCCAACCCCTTAGAGGGGTACCAACCTACTATTTGACCAATGTTTCCCCCAAAAAACTGCATGAAATTGAAGACATTTTGGCGTGGGGACGCATCCCTTGCGTCCTCTGAATCCGCCACTGTGGACTGATCCCCACAGATAAGATCTGGATCTAACCCCGTACATAATATTGATCTAACACCCTTTGCAAGAATGGAATTTGGATCCGATCCTTCAAAAAGACAAAGTGCCCAAAGTGAAATGTGGATTCACCCCCGAGATGAGGTATGGATCTAGCCCCCTGAAGACGATATGTAAATGTGGATTTGTTCTTCCGGTGATATGTGGTTGATCCGAATCCCTGCCTCCGCGCGAAACAACGACCTGTCATTTCGAAAAGAACGGACATGACGATTTAGATGACAATTTAAGGTGGAATTTATGTATGAATTTTTCAAACCACTTTTAAGCCTGCGGTGTCAAGTTCCAACGGCAGTGTGCTGCATCTTGTGATAGATTCGGTGACATGTTTTTACTCATTGAAAACCATGCTGACTATTGATAGATTTATTGTGAAAATGAAACTAAACAAGTATTCCCTGAAATTGCAGTTGAACGCAGCACCAGCTAAAACTGTGGTTTTACAATGCTCAAATATGTTTCACAAGTCAGTTAAAAACATTTACTTTGTGCCACGGATATCTGAGACTTGTCAATACCATTTCACCCGAATATTCTAGCTTGAATTGGAAACCTTCCGCCCTTGTACACCGTCGTGGATGGTACATGAACAGAATTTAATGATGTCATAATTACCAATAGCAACATTGAATGTCACTCAGATTCCTAATACATTTCGTACAATTTCATACTGTTCATGAAGGTAACAACGGTAATTGGCTAGGTTTTACAGTGGATCTCAGTTTTACATATAATTTAATGTGTACATGGCATGTTAATCAAAATTTTTCAAATTTTGTGACATTTCTGTCATTAAAAAGTCGTGTTTTCAGTTAAATACCATCTGTAAAAATCAATGGTGAGCAAAATCAATGAAGAAAAGCACCACATTGTGCGACTGGGAAACTAGCTAGCAGATAAACGATGCTGATGAAAACTTCAATCAATTTCTGTTGGTTTTGGACATATTAAATACACCCGGAAGGAAGGAC
Organism: Haplosyllis leylae; assembly: GCA_038406175.1. Taxonomy (NCBI): domain Eukaryota; kingdom Metazoa; phylum Annelida; class Polychaeta; order Phyllodocida; family Syllidae; genus Haplosyllis; species Haplosyllis leylae. Next base: position 6,209 of record JBCAUG010002285.1, on the reverse strand, counting down.
AAGTGGATCGGTTTTGTGATCAATTTAAATTAAGTATTTAATTTCTAGCATATTTTTAACTTTTATATGTTAATATTTTTTCCAATCATTATGGTCAATCGAAAACTTTGTAAAATGGTTTTCCCGGTTCCTAGTAGATCTAAATGTCCTTTACTACCTGGTGCAGCTACACATCTTGAAATAATGTGATGCAATGAACATTTTAACTGCAGATTGAGTCTCTACTATATCTTGTGTTCTGTGCATTAAAAAGTTGTAACTGTCAAGGGGTGTTTAAGTCAGGTCTCTCAATTAGACAGCTGAGGCTTGCGTGGGATCTCCTAGCATGAGGAATGCCGTGAGAATTCAATGAATAGAGGGAGGGATAAATCACGGGATAGTGAATAAGGTGAAGCACGCACTAATGACATGAAAAGTAATGCGCAAATTCTGTATTTTACATGTCATTTGATACCTATGACCAAACTGATTATTATTAGTGGCTTTGAGAATCGTCGATATGGTGGCTCGCCAACGAGTCACCTTCTTGATTCAGTTGGTGGTTTTCGTATAATTTTCCACAATATGCAAAGGTATCTCCACTTTCTTGGAGATTCCTAGAGGATTTAATTTTAACGGCACCAAGCCAGAGTGAGGTAATCGTGTTTTTCCTATTTTGGTTTTGAAATTAAATGAATTAATCTAATTAGTTAAATTTGACAAGTGTTTCATGGATAATTTGTGAATAATAATTTATACACACATAGTGTACACAACTATCCCTGGATAATGTAAATTAATTTTTCACTGTCTGTGGTGTACTCATTCATTTTGTACCAATAAAATAGTTCCATCACAAGTTAACTGTCCATGAATAGTGAACTGATCTATGGATAGTGCAAATGAACATTTCACCTATCCATGGATTGTTAGTTCCACTATCTCTGTGTAATTAGATGAATCAGTCGAATTCATCTAATTCAGCAGGATCCAAAACCAAAATAGGAAAAACGCCTTGCAAATGAGATCAGTGTTGTTATGAAGTACAAGGGAAGGTAATGTTTTCAATTTGTTTGCCTTTCACAGGGGGGGTACCCCATCCCCTGGTCCCAGGTCCTTTCTGGGGGGACCTTAGTCTCTGGTCCTAGGTCCACTCCAGGGGGTACCCCCAGTCCTGTCACTGGTCCTTGCCAAATTCCAGTCCCAGTTCCTCCTCGGGGGAGGGGTACCCCAGCCAGGACAGGGGTCCCCCCTTCCCTCGACAGGACAGGAACACCCTACAGGACAGGAGAGCGAGTGACACTACGCCATACACGGTACTCCTCTTCCGGTCACGCAGGAGGACTTTCTTGTTGTATGAATAATTTTGATTGGGTGCCTTTAAAACCTGTACTTATCACTTAGTACCCGATTCGTCTACTCAAATATTAAATTTAGTGAGAGTTACGAGCCACCATTGAACCTGGTTGAAGAGAATTTTTTACACAAATAAGATGCAAATTAGGTAGGTACCTGTGGATACACCCTTAAACCAACCACCAATCTCTGGAGGAGTTAAGAGTACACGTTTCATCCGAGGTTATGACGCACATAGAATAGTATGAGTGTTAATTGTATAATTATATTTACAACTTACTTTCGATATACAATGCAGTTTGCATTCAGCCATTGTTGTTTGAGTTGATCTCACCTCAGACATCAATCTGTTTTTTACAAAGGGAAACACCATGGGTTCCTTTCGTGACAAGTGTAGTATATCGGAAAGGGTCATTTAAAGGGTATTTTCTTGAGATGAAACCTTGGCACAGAAGGTACTAAATCGATGGGAAACAATCAAAATGATTGACTTCCCTTGTTTATTTATATAGTTTCTGTTTCTGAAAAAGGTTTCTACATGTATCTTTCAACATTGAATATATTAGGAAGGAACTTACTTTTATGTGCACATGTTCTTTCTTGGAAGGGTACAGTTGTATTCCAAACTTGTCTTCTAACCATGGGAAGTGACTTGTGCCATAAATCAGCATACCGCAACCAGACTTTCCTTACCAAATAAAGTTTATCAGCTTTGTTACTACTGAAGGTTCTTGTCATAACTTTAACACAGAACCTTATGCTGTGACTTGAAATCTGAGGGAGAACAGATTAGGTCTCCGCACAGATTTCTGATGCTTGAGGCATGTTGAGATCAAGCTTTGTGTGGTTACACAAGACATTTCATACTTGTGGGAAGCTGCTGGAAATTATTGATGAGCCGGTTTTGCAAAAGTTCGTCTTGTTACAGAAAGAAGGTTTACGAATTTTTGTGTCAAAGATGTGTCTTTAAGGAACGCTAAATGAGATTTATTCGAAAATCAAAAGAAAAACAAAAGTAATCAATCCGAATTCTTCTTTACTTCAGTATCACATGTCATAAATCAACAGACCGTACAATTATCTGCTGCTGTAACAGATCTAAACGTTTCGGTATAAAAAGACATTGAACTTTTTAAATTGTTGTAAATTCATTGTTTTCAATATAATTGTAACAAAAGATGTTAACACCTGGTAGATCTGATAAAGAAGTTATCATTTGCTGAATTGTGTCGCATCAAATGTGACATCGAGATACCAAAGGGCAAAGGGCCAACTTTCTTTTTGCGTTGTCGCAATGAACGTGGATTACTTGTCAGAAACAATTTAAAGTGATCTTGTGGTATTTTGGAACATTTTTAGATAGGCATGATGCCTTTGAAGAGTCTATAAAAATAGGATTTGGAAATAGTTAGTATTTGTCAAAAATGAAACAACTGGAAGAATCTTGTTTTCTAACATTCACTAAAAGGTATATAACTGTGAAATTGAAATCATTTTCTGCCATTTCTGTATTTTTGTGACGGAAGAGCTTTTAGTCCATGAAAGTATAATGGTCGATTGAGTGACTGAGAGCAATTGTGTTTAACGTGTGGCACAAAGTACTTTTTTGAACTGAACAGGAACCGAAAATCTGTCTATTATTACTAAACACATGAATAAAGGAGAGTACTAAGTGCATCACGCAAGCTCTCTTTTGAAGATTCTTGTATCTTAGTTGGTGACATTGGTTTGATATAAAATCTGTTGACAGATTCAGAAATAAATCATTCGAAATCGTTTTTAGCCCAAACTGGAAAATTCAATCAGATATGATCGTACATTTCAACTTTGAAAATTCCCCCCATCAGGATCAGAAGGTTCAATTGAAGACATTTGACGGATCATTAGAATGGCAGTCAATATCCTAACACTCGTCTACTCGTCCATGATGAGTAAACTTTGCTTTCGGACAAGTTGATTTTCAAGATACTTGCCCAGATGGACAAGTTAAAATTTTAGAAAATACATTGATATTATGTTCAGCTGTGTTTCAAATCAAAGCTTGGCAAGTTGATTTTTAGTCGGGCAAATTAAATGTGGGGTCACTCGTCCGGATGGACAAGTTGAGGCGAATTCTTAAGTTATACACTGGAATGGAATCATGCAGGCACTTGACACGGGGAACCAGATGAGATAATCCTGTTTGGGGAGACATCAGACCACAATAGGACTTACAGGTCATCAGCCTCGTTGAGCAGTGCTCTCAGTGCAGTGACTGACACCCTAAGAAGAGAATCTAAGAAAGTCTGGTGTTGAAAAAGTGTGCTATTGATTGTTTGGTAGGGAAACCTTCCAACGGTCCAAGTGGTGTCAATCAAGTAATTTCTTACCTATGCCAACAAGTTTTCGAGACTTTACAGGGGATCATAGTGGATTTATTTTAAATCGCCCAGTTGCTGTGTCTTTTTGATAGGACTAGTTGTTATTGCCAACGGCCGTAGTCTACCTTAAAACATCAAGAATTCTGCTTCACTTGTATATACAGTGTATTCAAAAACAAATGCGAAAGATTTTCATCAGTACTTGAAAACCGATAGTGTAACGGCTATTTTGTCGTATAAGATTTAAAAGACTAACGTTCTTAGATGGGTCTTTACGTATGAACCACATTAAATTTGGAGGTTTCATGCAATAGCGGATAAAAAAATAGCCAATACAGAAAGGCTAACAAACACAAAATATACGCAGCATCATTCACTGACCTTCGTTTTCTTAGCCTGTTTTACAGAGATGCGTCGGGTGGGACATGGTCCTTTGGTGCCCACTACTGAGAAGCATATGAGTATAATATTCATTAACATTCGCCTGGTCGCCAATGGCAAGTGACTTCTGCCAACGGGTGAGCCACTCTCTAAAGTACTCACCCAGACTTGCAAATTGAATTATTGTACAACACTTTTCTAATAAATAGGAAAAATCAAAAATCATATTCTAATTTCAAATAAATGTCTCTTTGCTTTGCCACTCTGTTTTAGCTTACTAAGAGCTATTATAATCATAAAATATTTAATTATTGTTTTAGCTAAAAGAAGAAATCTAGGTGAGTGAAATTCTTGCCGGTTAAGTTAAATTAGTCACTCGCCCGGTGATGGTGAATACACTGGTTACTGTCGGTTTCATTGATGGGTGACAGATAACTGCTGTGCAGTCGTTGCCAAATTTTATGTTCTTTCATTTGACTTGATTCTTTTACGAAATTTCTCGGAATATAATTTTGGGTACTCACATAATGTCAATTCAAATCACAGTCTAAGGCGGTTCAAGTTCTCGTTACTGGGTGTTATTTTCTAGTTCAAGGAATCAACTTGAACCAAAACTTTACGTAATTCTCAAGCATCATTTTGGAAATGAAAACGCAAGTTCTTCGTGCTCTTTGTTTTTATTATTGTAACTGTTCCCTCATTACTGAAGAACAATAATGCATCAAGGGTTTTGTAATTGATTTTGAGCTGATTCGCTTTTCAATCCGCAAATAATATGACAAGGCATCATTCATGAAACTGCAGCCTGAGTGATGAAACTGACAATTGATTAGAAAATTAAGTGAAATATTGCAAATGATACATTATTTCCTCCAACAACTTCAAAAAACTCCCAAAAATTTGTGCGAAAAAGAGGGGGATTACTACAACAAGTCATAATGGCCAATAGAGACTCAAGTTACCAGGCTCTGTTCTCAGGTTACTAAGTCTCAAGTTCATTCTAATAAAAGCAAATGTTTTCTTATCCCAAAATTAGGTTACAAAATATGAAACTAATAAAGATAAAAGACACTTGGTAATTTTAAGATAAATTTTAATTAGCAAATCCTGATGACGTTTACGGTGGTAATGCTGTTAGTGAAATTTCAGGATTTCTGTGAAGAAACAGTGTCGATAGTGAGGCTCCCTTGAGTAAAGTAGGTTTTGTAAGCTGTGTCTTTATGCACTGATAAGGCAATATGAAGTGGCTGAAACTACATCTTTGGGTCTTTTCTTTCATTTGATATTTATATGTGCCCTGAAGCAGTATTGTCATGAAAATGACTTTTATGCAATGGATCTGTATGGTAATCAGATGTGACATGGCTCCACTGTAATATTCACAGACAGTAAATTTCAACAGATGTCTGATTTATGATGGCTAGAGTTCATAGATCACTGCAGTGATGTACATCAAATCCATATAAATATTATTCAGACCTTATGTAGGCAGCTGTGAGTCCATCGGTACGTATCCTTACACGGTCCGGGATGTGAATCTGAAACATGCTCAGAATAGAAAATAAATGAAACAAAGGAACTTCACTGGCGACTGGGGGCGATCCAAAGTGGAGAGGTCGAGGGGCCAATAGGCCACTGCACTTTTCAGTGCGCCATCCAATTTTGTTGAGAATTTCAGTGCCAAAGCCCTCAATTCATGTAGTATGGTTATTTGCTTCCGAATCCAATGAACAACAAAGCCAAATCATGTGTCCCGTTTTGTAGCACTCCAAAACGCAAAGGATTGAGGACCGCTTCGTCCATGCCGTACATGACAAAGAATTGCCTTTCTGTAATAGGAACATCACTCAGAATGACACTTCTGCAACTGAAAATGATCCAAAGGGATCATCAATTCCAGTTTTTGGTAATTTGCTTGAAAGAATGAACATGTTTCTTGTACAATACCATTGTTTCATGTTAAACCAAGATTATGAACCTTCTCATGTACATTTTTTGGAGAATAAAATGCCACTGTCATTTTATTTCAGCATCATTTCATAACCTTTTTGTAGTATTCAGTTTTTACCGCCCGCATTCCGAAGGAATGGGGAAGGTAATGTTTTCACAGGTGTTTGTCCATTCACAGGGGGG
>JBCAUG010002263.1:0-11517 GCA_038406175.1 Haplosyllis leylae | reverse complement strand
ATGTCAAGTTGTCAAAAAGATGTCAAATGTCAAATAGTCAAACATGTGGACTATGGAGGAGGTTCACAAAAAAAAAAAATTGACATAATGAGGTTCACACATATTGACTTCAATTTTGATGTCACATATGGAGGTCATCAAAATTGGTCAAAAACATTTTCTATGGACATTTTGAGGGTTTTTAGTGACCATCATATGTGATGTCAAAATTGACCTCAATATGTGTGAACCTCATTATGTCAATTTTTTTTGTGAACCTCCTCAATAGTCCAGGTGTTTGCTTTTTTGACATTTGACATCTTTTTGACAATTTGACATCTTTTGACATTTTGACCCATTACCCATGTACCCCTTTGCCTATGTGGCCAGTTCCCAATCTAGATCTACACATTATTATGCCAATGTGCCCCATCACCCATGTGCCCAATCATCCACATGGGCAATGGGGCAAATGAGCATAATAATGCATAGATCTAGAATGGGTACATGGGTGATGGGGCACATGGGCAAATTGATGTAATAATGCATAGATTAGATGGGGAACAGGAGTGATGGGGCACGTGGGCAATAGGGCACAACTCCTTTAATACTGCATGGATTCTTACAAAAATTTAACTGAACATAGATCTCAATAAGTACTAAATATTAGAACAGGAATACAGCCACGATGGCTTGAATTAAAGTAATTATTGATAGATTTTAATTGGTTCCAACACATTGGTTCCAACATTTTTTCCATTGGTTCCAGGGTGGGCCAGTTTGGGTGTTTCTAGATGGAGTTGGGGGGCCTGCCCAGGCATATGAAAGGTACCATTTTTGTCTACTATTAGCCAAAAGGGCATCTTGAAAGATGCAGGAAAAGCCAATATATTTGAATTAGAAAATTCGAAGTGATGATAGGGTTGAAACAATGGCCTCCCTGGCTCTTCCCTGGCCACCCGGCGACATAGTTTTCATACTAAGTGTGCATGCAGGTGATGTCACTGCATCTCATTAACATAGATAATGAGGCACAATTGTGAACAAGGAGGCGGGCTTAGCCTTGGTGGCCATATTGGCCAAAATTGAATTTTCAGTCTTATTACTCAGCGCTCTTAGCAGATTAAAATCTGATACTTTGCAAATAAATAGACAATAATATTCCCAAATGATATCCAAAGCATTAGTGAAAGCATCAAGCCATTAATGAAATATTTGCCAAAAACCTGTATTACTGCTCACCGTCTATGGTTCCCATAGCCATGGCAGAATTTCCTAATATAACAAAAATTTAAAAATTGCACTTAAATGACCCAGTGAACTTCCTAATTAACATAAATTATAATAATTTATGATAAATAATGTTCATGAGCATTTTGAGAAGAATCGCTCAATGCTAGATGCCATTAATACATACACTCTTCCCGTTTCTGCCCCAGTAATAAGATTTTTATTTTGACATTACATACCCTTAGACAAACATTGAATTGACCACTCATATCAATTTTGACCTCCCGACCCATGTACAAGACAAGCAGCAGCCAATTGAATAAAATTCACACAATCTCGATTTATGAGAAAACCATTAATCACAAAAATTCTCAAAAGGTACCATTTGGCAACTAAAAAGGTCCCTACAAATCATAATGATACTGCACCCCTGCCATTAACCCTTCATCCTGTAAATGGATGATTTATGTTTCAGCTCAAAAATGGCCAATTACTTGAATGGCTGTAGCTCGGAGACTGACCAACAGAAAAAATTCTGAAATTTTATTGTTCTGAGTTAGATAGATTGATACCTTCATGCCAATTTTTGGGTCAAAACTGTGAATACCCATCACTCTAGAAATTTGGCACTTTTTCAAAATGTCGAAAAATCTCAAAAAGTTGACACCTATCGGCCCAGCAAACAGCCAATCAGTGACATATTCAAAAATAGAAACCAAAGTATCTAGAACACCCTAGCCTATACCTATGGCCTGAATCTTGATTAAATTGGTGAATCTGGAGTACCCTTTAAGCTGTTGCAAATGTATCAAAAAATGAAAAAAAATACAACCTTTATTTTCAATGCCCCACAGTGCCTCTCTAAGTGTGTCACACCCCCCCCAAAATGGTACCATCATATAGCCTAGTCATCTGCCCACCTAAAACCCCAAGACACTTAGACCAATTGTTGCTCCTTCATCAAGAAAACTTTGATTTTCTGAAGCCACCCTATTTTGGCCAAAATACTCAAATGGCCCTGGAGTCACCAAAAATTAACATATGTCAAAATTAACCAAAAAGGGTCCTAGAAGATGTCATAAGGTGTCTTGAGTCCAAATTTGACAAAAACATTCCAATGGGAAGTGTCCCAAATTGTCGAAAAGAAGTTGCCATGCATGATCCCTATAAGATGGTTTAAGCGTAAACTTAAACCACCTAAAAACTATTACACATATAAAGGAAAATTTTCACAAAGTAGAAAGCACACACTAAGCCACCAATTCACAATTATTTCTTGCCCACAAATGCACCATTTCACAATTATTCCTTGTAAGTAACTTAAGATTCAACTTTTGAACAGAACTTTTGTGGAAAATAGTGCATTTTCTCTTCTTTTGAGCAAATTTACTTCTTTTGATGCATATTTATGAATAAGTAGTAGTACAAATACATAGTAAAGTGAATATGTAGTAAAGTGAATACATACTAATGTGCAAATACACACTATTAGTAGTGCACGTGTATTCTCAGTCTCAGTCTCAAGTCTGAACTCTCACTCTGAAGTCTGAGTCTCTAATTATTTTCACACTCCTCTTTACCGACGCCACAAATAAATGAAAGGTAGGGGCATCCAAAACAAAAAAAATCTAGCTTACACATGATGCCAATTAAAAACACTTTCTCAACTTCACAGGTGCTAATCATGGTGCTGGGGAGCGACATTGATGTCTTTACAAGCGCTTTTGGATACTTGTTGATTTCTTGTGCTATTGGTGCTCTGACCGGAGGCCCAATTGCAGGTCAATTATTCCAAAAATTATCCAAAAAAATTGTATATCAATCAGTTGTTTGGTAATTTCGTGATCAAGAGGTCACGAGTTCGATTCTCGAAAAACCGACACATTAATTAAAAAAGTTTGAGTTCATTCCGAGTTCGTTCATAAAGAAAAATAGTCCTCAAATACACACAAGTCATTTGATCATTGCAATGTTTGCACACGAAAAATCTATTTCACTCATTTCAAAACTGTGATGCCATCAAAGTTTTGAAAGGAGTGAAAGCGATTTTATGTGAAAGCGATTTTTTCATAACTTTAGTACCTTTTGCAGGCTGGATATACGACACGTGGAGATATTATCCTTCTTCTTTCTACGTAGGAGGTATTTCAATGTTTATCTCCTGTGCTTTTATGTTGTGGCCCTGGCTACAATCAAGGAACAAAAAGGAAACCGATAATAATATAATTGGAAAATCCATTGCTATTGTGAGCACCAAGACAGACAACACAAACCAACCCGTGTCGACTATGCATTTAGGATCAAGGACGAACGCAATTGTTTTCAGATGATGATAATATCTGTTAAATAATAATAATATAGTATATTTTCTAACCAGACGTTCCCTGTGTTTTTCACCAAATGTTGTCTCGGAATTTCTTTTCGAATAATAGCATCTGGCCACAATCTCCTTCCTTAATTTTACTCAGCAGTTATACCTTTACATCAAGATGTCACTGGTTCAAAGTCTAAAGCAAAACTTATGATAAATACAGATTAACTTAAAACACTTTGACAATTAACTGTGAGAAAATCAAAATTCGAAAGTTACATACGTTTTTGGACTCAGTGGACTCTTTACAAGTCAAATTTGGGTTAATGAATGATAACCTGCTTACAAGAAGAGTTAGATGGAATCACAGGTATCATTTTTGGAAAAATCGACCACAATTCTGTAACGTACAAACCAGACAAATGTGGAAGAAATCAGGTTTTTGGAATCAAAAGGATAAAATAGCACCGGGAAATTCAGGTGATTGCAGCCGCATGAAGGAATGAAATCATCTGTGGTGCCAGGAAGGACTCGTAGGCGATTTCTATTTATGAGTAATTGGAAAAGCACAGCCAAATGTGGATAAAATAATTAGTTTGTAGTCTGACGTGATAGCAATCAACAATATATTTAAAGTTAATATAAATATTTAAATTCTACGCCACACCTAAAATTTTACATCTACAAATTTGTCAGCATCTCTACAAATTTGTCAGCATCAATCTGTTTCAGTAAAGTGGTGGCGCGGAAGGACTCTGATTTCAATCCCGCCAGTGTTTATTTGAGAGTCAGTAAGAGGCTATTTCTGTGCATTGGACTAATATTATCAGTTAAGGCACATTCTTCGGGATTTGACCATTAATAATGAAAGAAAATTAATGGCTTATTTTATATTACATAATTACCGGGAAACCACAATAATTCACTTTTTAATTACTGCTATATCCCTAAAATATTTTGGGCTGATCGGAAGAAAGATATTCATCTGCTATTTGGAAGGCGTACCCTGATCCTAATAAGCCAGTTCTATTAGAATCTGTTAAAATCAAATGATTTATGAACACGGTTGGTGAATAACATACATAATATAGGGAAAGAGCTAAAACAATTGTTTTTCAGTTTAATGTGTACTTTAATACACATAATACACATAGATAACTTTAAAAATTTGATAACATACGTGAAGTTTACCGTAACACATAAAGCATAAGAACAATGTGTAATATCTATGAGAAATACATGAAGGTGTAGAATGAAATGTCCATGTCAGGCATTTCTTTGCAGTTATGTCCAGAGAAACTTCAGTAGTTTAAACGATGTTTTGTTTTTGTAACTAGAAATGTTCTATCATAGCTTTCCAAGGACTATGTGTTGATTCCCCATCAAGCTCAATACAACCTTTCGAACACAATTCCATTTACCTGATCTAAGTTTCATGCAGCAATGTTTTATTTGGGGTGTATCATTTTTCATCACATGGGGACTGTCAAACAATGCAGAAAATATCTAGAACAGATCACCTGTGGTGGTGGTTCCTATGATAAATTATGAACCTTTTAACAGATAACTTCAAAGTTCACTGCTAATACATTTTCAAACTAGCATTTTCCAGTGGAAGTCAATGGATGGCAGAATTGTGTACAAAAGTTTCTACTGTGTTCTCACTATTCAAGTTTTCCTCCGTTATGGAGTCTCTAGCATTAAGCTTTCCTATGGCCATGAACGGAAGACTACTCTTCCTCATTCCATCAGACAAGGTTGACTTTGTAGAGATCTGACTTGACCGTCGCAGTTGTCCATTGGATGTCAGTAATATTGCACTTTCCAGGTCTGTCTGGAATTTCCCGTTGATGGGGCACGTGAGACCGCTCGCCAGGCTGGTCGTCCTTGTTTCGCACTGCGGCGGTTCATGTGATTCTCGTCTTGTTGACGATGACAGTTCGTTGTCGGAATGATCCGAATGAGAATGTCTCATTTTTTTCATTGAATTAGGAACAGGGTTTGCCGAAAGCTGGATGCTTTGTCTGTGAAGATAGGCTTTTACATAGCGGCGACTCTTGCAACACATATTTGGTGTTCCTGCAGGAAGTAAGCAGAAACAGCAACACCCACAGTTTCGGACTAAGGTTTCCTTCACCTAAAAGTATCAAATAAGATTTCCAGGGATGAACAGAGATACTAAAATAAAATAAACTGTATTTCAGTCATCAGAAATATGTTTTTGGAAATAAAACTTTTATGGTTTTGATTTATGTTTTCCATATTTTGTTAATCATACTTTTTATTTACATTTAAGAGCTTACTCGTGTATTTATTACGGTTAAAGCAGGCATAAAACAAGAATTAACATTTATCATGGATTTTTTCGATTTTTTTTACTTTCAAAGGTTGATAAATTATTACATTTTAAAGGAATAAAATTTAGGAATTGTTTTAGAAATCAAACTTACAAGATAAGAGAAAAACATACAACTAAATAAAGCATAATGCTTTCACAAAAATGAAGGCCAATTCGACACTTAGAAATATTAGCGGTGGAATTTATAATTGAGTCTGTAAGAATCATTTAATTTATGTCAAACAATATTTAAGATTCCAAATAAGATTGATTTGTACCCACTCTTAACACTACGGATGGGATGTTGATGGCAAATTAACAGGTCACGTTGCAGCGCGAACATACCGACCATTTACCTCTTTAGACGTAAAACAATAGAGAACTGCTACTAATAAACCCTACAATGAAATAAGTACAAATTCAGTTGCTCTCTGTAATTGGTAATTTGGAATTAGCTTAACAAAACTTCATTATCTACGGCCCAAAGGCAGCACCGTAGACTATTTCCAGTTTAACTCCTGTGGAAAAATGGATGTCTCAAGTTTCAAGAATTCTCCTTTTCGTAACCACTGTTTTACGTAATACAAATGTATTAAAATATATTTATTGTTACGAAACAAAACAATTTAAAATGGAGGCTACATTACATCTCAGTTCATGAAGTCCCGACATTTGGAAGTAGGACGTAAACCAAATGGAAGTCACAATTAGTAACCTTACAATCTCATCACAGTTGTCATTACTTAAGATTGTGTTTCTCTTCGTGCAGGACAGTTTGGACTGATTGAACATTGCTTTTCCTTTCTAGATGTCAATATTCAAGTGTTTGTTTGCTCATTTTGATGTGTGCAATTCTGAAGAGCTGGGCAAATAAGGACATTTTGCTGTTTGCAAACAGAATGAAAAGGAAACTGCACTAACCTGGGTGCTAGAAAACGTACTAGAAATTATTTCGTAGGGAGGCCAATACTGTGGACGGTAAACAATGAACAGGAACTGCAGTCCAAACATGGGAATGAGAGTTAATGTGGCTCGAAGTGCGTGTCTGCAACGACAAATGGGATTGCCCAAGAAAGGAATAGAACTAATATGTATAAATTAATTTTCAATTACTAAGTGGATACATTTTGTGATTCAAATACTTTTTGTTGTAAAAATTAGCCACTATACTTAGCTGTGATTGTCTCAGAAAATCCACACCGATGTTTATTCTTGCAATGCACACGAACAGACCGATTAGATTATTGTTTCATAAAAATGCATTTTGATGAATGACTTCACTGGCTCGACAAAATGTTTTCTTTTCTTGAATCGTGTTTTCATTCACGATAAATACTTTCTATTCTGATCTGATACCCAAAAATTTTTCCACCCAATTTATATACAATATACAGAGTCAATAATATCATGTACAGTTACGATAAAGAGGAAAGATAATGAATATTCACCTGAGTACCTGCACCCGCCTGTCACTGGAATGTGATCGTAGTTTTGTGCATAAATTGTACTCGATAGAAATCAGGAATATGAAATTACTCTGTAATTGATACATGGAAACTATCATTATCATTTATTCTCCTCATTACAATTTATTTCATTTGTTCATCATGATTTATGTGGTTGGATTATGCAGCACTAAAACAGGTAATTACATTATACAATGAAAATGAAGTGATTATTCGCACAGTGCCACTGTAAAAAAGAAAAACTACTCACGGCTAAACTGAGAACATTTGGTAACATGTAAATAAATTCCACATAGTTAATTCCCGCATCTATCCAACATCTGTAGAATAATGTTTAAAAACCGAAAATTCAAAAGCAATCACTAATCAACATTAGGCAGAGTTCTGATTCTGGAATGTTTACACTTGTGAGATTTCAGTTACATAAAGTCTCAGCAAAAAGGATGTGGAACTTGTCAGAGACCAACCAAAAGCACTGCTTTTACAATTCATTATTCTAACATTACCTTTTACTCTGGCCAAGTGCAAGCCTAGTTACAATGTAGATTGAAATTGTTACGGCTGGTAAAGCTACAAGTAAATAAGACATTATCAAAATAACGATCAATTGTATCAGACAATTGTACACGTATCAAAGCAGTATGGATATCAAATTGTGAAATACGTCCTCACCCCAGCTTATCAGATAATACTTTACAAGATTTTCTCGTAGACCAACACTCATTACTCTCGAGATTCGGCGGTACAAATACAGGCCTACAGAGAACATACACATGTAGGTGGCACTGCGGAAATACTTGGAGAAGGTATGAAGTGCCCGACACCATATCTGTTAAATGAGAAAAAAAAGTTATTGCTATCTCTTGAGGTAAGCTAACAGATTATTTGTGTGCTTATTTGTGAATAAACACCAGTCTCTTATGGGAGGTAATACCGAACACGACCCCATTCCCTATTCTACCTACTGGGGGCGGGTCAGGTCCATGGTCGGGTGGGGGGGCGTCAGATCCATGGTCCAGTAGGGGGCTTGGTCAGGTCGATGGTTGGGGGTCAGGTTCAAGGTCTGGGGATACGGTTCAATGTCTGGAGCAGTCAGGCCAAGGTGGACTTACCCTCTCCCCCTGAACAGAATGACAGACACCTGTGAAAACATTACCTTCCCTCGTACTACGTGCATGGTCAGTAAAATGGAACAGGTATTTAAAAGTCAAATGTTGGTGTACAAGTTGTCAATTTAAATCACAAAATTGTAAATCATTATCGAGAAGAATCCACAAACTTCACAGCGTTATTTTGACAAGTTTCTTGGTTGTCCACACAAAAATCAAAGTTCTTCACCAAAGAGAATTGACTTTTAGTGAGACTTTGCGTTTGAGACAGCCTCCGATTAACATTACAAGGCAAGACCGATCAAGGTCCCATCCCTATTCCACCTTGCAGGGGGTCACTGAGACTACCTGACCCCCCTGAACCCTTGGACCATGGACAACCTGACCTCCAGACCATAGACCACCTAAACTTCCTCATCCTGCGGACAGAATCACAGACATCTGTGAAAACATTATTTTCCCTCATACTACGTACGCGTTCGGTTATAATTTTAATTAGAATCACAGACATCTGTGAAAACATTATTTTCCCTCATACTACGTACGCGTTCGGTTATAATTTTCTTATTGAACATAAGGAAAAATCTCAAAAAGAAATCTATTGGAATACACTACAATTTGCGGCTAAAACTGATGCGGTGGATGTCAATTCTCAAAATGTTCACGGAATCTCAAATATTGCTGTTCCACGAACTCACTTTTATGATTCCATCCGAATGCTAAACTCCGACTACCACTTCTACCATTGGACTTAAAAGTCCAAGACCTTAACAAGTTTTGATGTTTACGGTTTCTGACCAATCGCACTTTTATCTACCTAACTAAAAAGTAGGCCAAGTGGTTCTCGAAATGTGCACGGAGAAACAAACACTCAGAAGTCAGCACTGTTTAATCAACTGTTCCTTTTTATGGAATCATGAATGAAAACGTTGTTATTTACATTATGAAGAAATGGCTCGCATAACTGAATCCAGGACTACAATTTAAGGAGTTATTCATAATTGGACAGGATCCTATTTGCTTTGATACTAAATTATGACAGATTTGAAATAAAAGTGACTTTTATATTTCCATTAACCACATTACCGATATGTATTGTGGATTTATAATTCGATGTCTTTTGTGTACAAAAGCATAATCGATTGTTAGACTCCTACAGAGTCACTTCCCAGACAAATGCGTCGCCTGCTTTTTGTCCTGTGAGCCTGTGGCCTTCCTGTGAGCACCAAATCTTAAAGCCATGAAACGGTAATCACTTTCAGGGCAATAGTATAGAGATGTCAATGAGTCATCTAGATCCAGCCACTTCAGTGACTTGGATCTCAAATCCAGTCTTGCAAGCTGGTAACAAATGGCAATGATTCACAGAGTTACAGAACGCTTTAAGTGCCAAAACAGATTACTTTTTTTGCAGATTGGTAGAATATTAGATTAATCTGAAATTCAAAAACGTTAACAAATCGGTCGTGTTATCATTCACTTTGTTGACAGACAAAGTATTCATTATCAGTAGATTCATCTGACTAGTAGAGTTTTATTTGCAATAAAAGAATGCCAATATTGGCAACTTCATTTCAGCTGTGCCAACAACATGATTTTGACCAATGAAGTATGCAACTTTGAATGAATCCTCTAACACCCTGTAACATCTACTTCTATGATTACTAACATCAAATAAGGAAGACAAATGCAATTATATTGTAATACAAGGTTGGCAATAATGTCAATATTGCCATTCAACACGTTTATGAAAACCTCACGTGCTGCAACTAGTCCAAGGCAACTCTGAGCTTATTTTTGTTAGAAACTATACTTACGGGATTTTTGAAATAAATGGTTTCTTCTTCTTCTTCTGTTGTTAGACCATTGTAATAAATACAATTGAATGCAATGCTGAAGACGCCGGTTGCAATGAATGAAGAGAATAAATTTATGTGCAGATGTTGACTGTCTCTGCCCAGAAAGTCTCTTCTCGCATTTCTAAAAAAATATTAAATGAGACCAATTTCCTCAAATTCTGGACATCGATGCAAAACTATCCATAAAAATACACACTAAACATATTGAAGAATTTGCGAGATAACATGTATCAAGACTCTGAAAGCTCAAATAATCATGTTGTTTGCCCCGTGTGATAATTGCAGAAGGTAGGAAAGTATTACCAAAGAGCTTCTTATTGCGTGAACGTTTTCACTGACAACAGCTGCCAGCTGAATTAGATTTCTTTACCTTCTCTGTTTTTGAAAGGCGCGTTCAAAGCTCGAAACTTCTAATTTTTCAAGCTGTGATCATTTTAGTCCCCAAATACAATCTATCATCTGGCTAGTCAATACTTCGTAGGGATATTCTGTGATTCCAGTATTATATTTACATTTGTTATTTGTCTTTTTTGATTATATTTCAAAAAGAAAAGGGAATAATCAAACTTATGGTGAAATATGAAGAGAAACAATATTTACCTTGAACCCAAAGTAAGAGTGATTGCAACAGTCAAGGCTATGACACTAAGAGCGTGCCCTGTGAAATCAATGTAAAGTCCTATTTTTAGAACAAATGTATTTGCCTGAAAATAAATGAATCTTCACGTTAATTACGATTAACCATCGAACTATAATCTCGCAAAGCTGTCTTAGTAAAAATGTTATTCAAGTCATTTTCTGCGTATCAACATAGGATGGAAATTATAGAATTGGGTTCATGTGTCAGTTGACGTCATCAGAACAATTCAGTTCTACCATTTGAAACTGAGCACTTTTGATTCCAAGCAATCTGTTGGCTACATGGAAACAAAAGGAAACAAAACAAGGATACTATGTTGTTTTCGAGTTTTCCCTAAAATAGATCATTCTACCAGAATTGTAGATTATTCTGTCAGAATTGTAGTGGTTCAATGTACTATTGGATCAGTTGTTGAATTAAATTTTTGTTAAAAATTTGCCAAATATTTCACAAGGATTTGATGAAATAATATTGAATGTATGGTAAATTTTTATCAAATATTTATTTAGCAAAGTTTTATTCAACCATAAATGATCCCTTACCTGTTTTACCAGGCAATGAGCAAGATCTTACTCATGAAAACAT
>JBCAUG010002252.1:0-11517 GCA_038406175.1 Haplosyllis leylae | reverse complement strand
CCCCCCCCCGGGAATAGGTCGGCCACGCAGCGGGCGGTATGCCTCTTGCGTTCACGCAGGAGGACTTTCTTGTTTATCAATGTTATTTTATGAAGCTACAAAGGGGGAAGTATTCGCTAAACGTTAGCTTAGATTGTGAGTGTCCTACACGCCAACAATGGTTGTCTTTCTCTCAGATTTTGTTATTGCTAGCTGAATCTGTGTTTATTACATTGTCACATGAATTCAACTTCCAAATAAACAATTTTATTTACATGTAACAGTTTGTATTAACAACTTTATTAGATAAGAATAATGAATAAAAACAGTGAAATCCAAATTTAAATTTAAATACTCAAAACTATGTAATATTATTCTGCACATTTTGCGTTGACTTGAGAAGCAGCGAGTGTGTTTGGTGCAAACATTATGAAAGCACGCAAGGAATTCACATTGTCTTGGAATCCAAGGTCAGATGTCACCAGAAGTCCAAAACAGGGGTATCAGAAGAAAAACATTATGTTGTGCACAATATGTTCGTTGACTTCTAACAATGGACAATTAGATGGCTGTAGACAAGAAGCTCAAAATTAAACAAAACTTTTACGCGGAATTGTGAGTTTACCACTGAATCTGATATCGAACATAGATCTATTTGTGACCAAGACTCCAAAAAGATGTTCCTTAACGCAAGACGGCAAATTAAATATAAGGGCGAAGAATCTTATGACGTCTCTCTAAAGTTGGAGCACATGGCTTTGAAAAATATACTTTGAAATAAAGCCTAAGTTTTGAAATCAAAGGCAGCTTCCATGTTTAGTGTGAACTATGAACTATGTCCTGTGTTGGAAGATTTTTAAGGTGATTCTGAGTTTTACCAAACTTTTTAGGCTGAATAGATTCAAATAATGACAAATAGGTCTTTGATTTCCAGCTTTCTTAGATCAGCACTGATGATGGCATTTAATCAGACGGGGAAATGAAAGGAATCATAAATGTCCGTTGTGAACTTTGAAAAAGAAGGTCCTCTACTATTATCTGTAAGTACAATCAATGCAATTGCAATAGAACTCATTCGGGCATGACAGCCCAATGCTGCCATCAGTCACACATTTTCACTGAAAATTTGATTCCAAAAATAACATTGCGTCTATGGGCCAATTTCCTCATCTGCAGCAAAAAAGCAAAAACAATGTTTCAGGTGTTTAAGAAAATTATTCATGAATCGCTTGCTGACCAGTGATACACTGATGCACTTTGGTCAGAAAGCAATTCTTTCAAGTTGAATACTCAATCATGGCCAAGTTAATAAAATACACTAAAATATACTGGGATTTTTGGTAATGATGTAGCAAAATTACTGATTACCAAATATTAGCCAATCCATTTGTATTAAAGTTGAAATAGAATGAAAACACATGTGACCTTAGTACGTATACCAATTCGTGGTCCAATCTAGTTTTTCCTAAATAACACAAATCTGACATTTCTGGCATTGACATGGAGGGGTTTCAAAATCAGTAAAAAATAAATCAAACTCATAACACCAACAATCTGTGCATTAAAATTCTAATGCCTTACCCACTCAGCCACAGAGAAATGTGTTGAACAGAATGTTCTAACTTTGTTTCATGCTTCACTTCACTTTTTGGACTTGGAATCATTTCAAGATTCAATAGAGCATGACTTTCTAAGGGTATAAAAATCTGAGACTGTCAAGGAATGACAGATTGGCTGAGTGGGTAAGGCATTAGAATTCTTATCCTAGATGGTTGGTGTTGTGAGTTTGATTCCCAATAAAGGCAACATTATTCGTTGCTGATTGTGAAACCCTCGATGTCAGTTTTGTACAAAAAATAGAAATGTCAGGTTTGTGTTATTTAGGAAAAACTCGAATCATGTTATTCCAATTTCGCAACATTCTGTGTTCTGTGCTGTGAATCTGAACCCGAGTGACTCCCTTCTTTCACTTTTGACATATCCTTACGACGTTAACTCCAAAGAATAAGCCAATGATTATTTTGGAAATTAAAACAAAGTATAAATTTCTACAATTTAAAAACTCTCAGCTCAAATTAATCAAAAACCTTGCACAGATTTAGTTTTGAAATGAAAAAAATGGGTGTAAAAGTCATGTGACCTCCCAGTAAAATGGGGAAACGCGTCTTTCAAAAAACTTCAAAAGACTGACCACATTTTAAAATTGAATGCAGCTTCAGATTGTACGTTCTAAAATGTCTGCTAATATTTTTTTGTTCCATCTTGGAACATCTTTCGCGCAGTTCTGGTTTTTACGGAACTTTGAAAGAGCAAACAACTTCAAAGTTAGCTTCAAAGTTTAGCATTTGGACACTGTTCTCAATCCAAGTAATTTGACAAGCAAGCCTTAGTACTATTCTACAGCAACGGCGATGAATTTCTATCTACGGCTATCATTCTAAAACATAAAATTCAAGCAGTAATCAAACAGAAGCAGCAAAAAATAATGGGGTAATAAAGAGGAATATTGAAGAAATAAACAGTGGTTTAGGTGGAAGGACTTTTCTAGTTATTTAACAATCAGGAGTCTGATGTTTTTGATAAGAACTAAATTATACGTGAATTACTGTCGGCTGTTATCATGAACAATGGATGTAGCATCTGACCTAAGACCTGGAGATGGGTTGTCCAAATCTCACTCATATCAGAACAAATTCAGAAAAAAATTATATCAATTGTCTTGAGTTTAAATGTATCCATGTATGGATTTTACATGATCAATATAGAATTTCAGCTGTCTTTTCTTTTGGCATTCCTGCAGCAAATCAATAGTTCTCTTGCAACATTAAAATATGAGGAATGCAAATTTTAGATATTTGAGGTTCTCAAGAACGCCACCCAGCATCTCACCAAGCACGTTGAATGACTGTACATGTTTGCTTACTTAAATTTATACCTGAATAGTATCTCAATAAATAGTTCCAACAGTTGACACATCAGGTCAACTGACATTTACAACAACAGAGATTACCATCTCATTAGAAGTAAATGACAAATAACGACAGTTTTGAATGCATAGGGATGAGCAAAACTGTTGATAGTTGCTTTATAATCAGACAGGAAGTGAAGTATTAATGTCTGTCTCACCGTCTCAACTAGATCTACTCTATGTTGGCTTTATTGATCATTTGGTCTTTGTTTACATTTGAAAGGGCACGAAAATCTAGGTCACTGATTGGCTCAAAACCATATGATCTGTGTGTGACATCACTTCCTGTCAAGATAACAGCCAATGAGTGACCCTCTTTTAGTCAGGTGACCAGTCAACAATGTTAACGTTCTACTCTACAAAATTACACCAGGGTGCTACTCAAACGCACGCATTTTTGCATGCAAGATTTCCATATTGACTTTTATTGACTTTAGTCAGCGTACATCTATTACTACCATTACTAACATTCCTCCCATTCTCGATACTGTTTACTTGATGACTGGTATTGATGCAATATGTACAGAGATATCAACTGGGTCCCCAGGTGCTTCAAGTTGTCATAAAGTGCAAAATTAGTAATTTGGGGATTAATGCCAACTTTGTATTCCTACACTTTTACGAGCACTACACCACATAATTTTTAGTAATGTGAAATTATATGGATCTATTAGTGAGATTACATTTTGAATGGTTGTAAATTTTATTGCTCTGTTCGTTTTCAAAGGCGGCGCTTCACCAAAGTTGGTACCATTGTATTGCTTGTTCTACACAATATCAGTAAATGTGAAATTAAATGTTTAGTGGAATTACATATCAATGGTTGTAGTTTTCATTGTTTTTGTTTATTTCTAATGACAGTGTTCAACCAAAGTTGGCACCATTTTATTGTGGTTAGTTTGAGAAAATATGTTTCGAAATATTGCTCTCTTGTATGAATTACATAATAAAAAGAGATTTTGCCAAAGAGGTTGGCACCGTTTTTTTGTACATTATCGGAAAATGCACTGTTTGTTAGTTTGATGGACAAGAGGAATTGAGATTTACAATATCTGTCTGCTGGAAAAACTGCTCACTGTACTTGTTAATGCAAATAATTGTCCATGGATCAAAAAGATTCAGCTGCCACGCTAACCACCATTATGCGAGCAGGTGTCGCACCAGAGGTGAATATTAGGAATCCATTGCATGCAGTCAATGAAGCAGGCGAGTGAAGGATCCATGTTGCCTTTGAAACCCAGGACAGGCATCACCAAAAGTCCAAAACATGGGTATTAATGACTCCACAAAAAGAATGTATGTCATTCAAATTGTTTTTAAATAATAATAATAATAATTGTTCACCTCTATTTTGAAAGAGAAGACAATGAGTTTTGCTGAACATTTCAAAACATTTACAGAAAGCTGCAGTGGTGTGATTCCATTTCTCATACTGTGTGTGTTTTATAATGTTTATCTCGGGCGATGATTATATAAAAATTCTTTTACGTAAAGAGCAATAAATAAAAGTTGTCAACAAAGAATCCCATCGGCACTAGATCCACATCGGCACTGATGATTTGCTGTTTGATAACA
Organism: Haplosyllis leylae; assembly: GCA_038406175.1. Taxonomy (NCBI): domain Eukaryota; kingdom Metazoa; phylum Annelida; class Polychaeta; order Phyllodocida; family Syllidae; genus Haplosyllis; species Haplosyllis leylae. Next base: position 6,995 of record JBCAUG010002252.1, on the reverse strand, counting down.
TTTCTATTTTGAGCTCTGAAGTTCATCTGCCGGTCTCACATATTATTTACTAAATGTTAAGATGTTGCATGATGGTAACGCTCTTAATACGATGGGAATCTGTGGCTTAATGGACATGTGACACGGAAACTACGGCATCTAAAGCCTTGTACACACCGACTGTTTTGTTGCGTGGACACAGTAACGATAAAGTTTCCCCTAAATCGAATGAAAATCCAGTGATTTCAGCAAATTCATGGAATTACTTCGGGCATACTTTTTGTGCATTGTTTATCTCTTGTTGGTTGTGTAGCAAAATATACATCGCTTTCACTGGAAGTTGCATCTTCCAATGATAGTTTTCAGCGAATCCAGTGAAAACATTTAGAGAAAACGGTATTAAATGACCACTGAATCCATTAAGTTTCATCGTCCTTGACGTTGTCCCAGTTTTCCCTGTGAAAGGATCTTAAAGGCTCGTTCACAATCGTGTTTTTCGTAAATAACACAACATTTACAATATTGACATATCTGACATATCTGTCAATTTTGTGTTTTAATTTAGGAGGCATTATCAGTTGTGGAGGGGAGGCATCAGTTCCATAATGTGTAATTATTAAACAGTGTATTAATGACTTTCATTCTTCAAAATTTTTAGAAGACTGTGGTTTAAGATAACAAAGTTAACTGTTGACAGATATGTCAGGTTTGTGTTGTTGGTTATTGACGAAAATGTCGAATATCTGCGGCAACGGCAATCGAGTTTTTCCTTAATAACCAGAACACAAAATTGACAGATCTGACAGATTTCTTCTTTCCTACTTTCCCAATGTTAAATTAATTGCAACCAGTGATAAATTTGGTAGGATATGCTACTCAAAGCTCTAATTAATAATATGTATTAAAAGAACTGACATGTCAAGATGTGTGTGAGAAAATAGGGCTTAAACTGCAACACAGAAATGACAGATCTGGCGGATCTGACAGATCTGGCAATTACGGAAAAACTAGAATGGAAAGTAAAGAAATGGGTTACATTGGTTTCTATGGAAATGTTCACATGGCGATCTACGGCAAAGGCAATGGCAATGACATCGTCATCAGATGGGTTCTATGACCCAGATGTGACAGCAAAAGCAACGACATTTAAATTTTAGTGTCATTGCCGTTGCAGTGTGAACCAGCTTAGGTGGTCAAACGAGTCGCTGAACACATTTTGTCTTGCCAACCAATCAGCGACGGGCTAGCTCCGAATTTGTTAATCAGTTTATCAAAGAGAAATGTTACCTGTGTCAATAGGTTGGTGAAGTCTTTCACACGACGAAGAGAGAATTGTATTGGGCACATTTGGACAACACAATTCTCACAATCCAACTTTTGTTTCCAATAACGTCTTGCAACGTTTTCGGGAACGACAAACAGCGCGTCAGGGGTGTGCTCGTTTTCAGGATTTTTCCTCCAATCTGTGAAACAAGTCCAAAGAAGCTCGTTTGTTCTAACCATGCAAACACATAGGTTAACAATGGAATTGTGCTGCACGGTTGGGTAGACTTTGCACGGATTCAATCAAAATTTTGGGAAACGAGCACACCAATGGGGTGCATTTTTGTCAGACTGCTAAGCCATATTAACTCTGAGTGTATATTTTGCCTTACCAAGTTGGCAAGTATTCAGACCCTATTTAGTGATTGAACCGATTGAGCAGCTTGGAAATCATTCAAAGCTAAGTGGACAAATAGTAAATAAATGAACAATTAGTGCAAGAGAACTGCTTTGTGGTGCAAAGGAAAGCTTGACGAAATGGAGCACAACTACACAAACCACAGTGGACCTGTGAAAATAAACGAGTCAGAAAGTTCGAACCCTCAGATTCTGGCTCAAGCATTTACTATTTATAAGATAGGTGAGTAATTTTTTATTTTTGTGAAACAAAAGAACTCGTAATATCATGAGTAAGTCCGGAAAAATTTACAGATTTTGAAACCGAATAAATTTGGTTGCATATAGGAGTTAATCGATGCAAAATAATTTGATTGTATCGCGGGTTCCATTCATGACTCCTTGTCTTTTCTTAAAAAGTAAAAATTTAGCTGTTTCTTTTTTTTTGAAACGCACAGTGAACAATGACACAATCAACAATTTTGTATTTTTTAAGCTTGTAATTTCCCGTGTAGATCAATTTGAAAATATAGTGAAATAACTTTAAAAAAATGCAAGTCATGGTTGGTAATTTTTAACTTCACTACACCTCTATATTTTCAAAAAGTATCTCAATTTACAAGTGAAATTTCTTTAAAATTGTTAATTATTATCCACCAGAACAAAGATATAGGCATTGAATATTTGATGGACAATAATGTACAATTATGACTTTTAAGCACCGAAACAAGTCACTCGTTCATCTAACCCGTGAACAAAGATTTTCAAAGTTTAGCTTTATTGAACTCAATAAACACTTTGAAAATTTAACGTAATAGAGTATACAAAACAATAAGCTATTACAGAATGGAAATTTATTTGTATAGATCTACATATGTTCGTTTTGATGAAAAATTGAGAATATTATTGATGACATTTTAATAAAGAAATTTAAATTTTAGGAGAAGTCATAGATAAGATTTATTTCCCAGTTCTTATTCCTGTTGGAATCATTGGAAACTTTCTATCTTTCCTGGTGAGTCAAATTCCACAATCTTATTTAATTCAGTAATCAGTAATACTGAGATGTACTCAAAATTAAGTTTTCTGAAATTTAAAGCGTTTCATTTTTAATGTAAAAAGTTGAAGTCGCATGCATATGAAATGCTACAGTTTATCGTCTCACAAACCGTACTTATTTTTTACGTCCATTTGATAGATTCTGGTCAAATACCTAGAAAAATCTTACTTTACAGGTGATGATTCAGCGGCGAAATCGACACATGTCGTTCTCTCTTTATATTTCTGCTTTGGCTGTTTCAGACACAATAGTTTTAGTAAATGGTAAGTTCACTGTTGTTCGTATTAAGTTCAGAGTATGCTTAGTTTTGAAAAGTACCCATTACCAGCAATGAGCGAAAAAACTTAGTTTTTGAATGTTGTGATTTTGCGATTGGTTTACTCTTGAGGGCGCTGTTATTTGTTTTGGAAGGACACTACAACTGATGGATCAGACTTTATGGTGCTTGCTATATAAATAGAAATTAACTCAGATTCCTTTCTGCAGTATTTCTTTATTACAGTTTTAGGTTAGTAGTTTGTGAGAGATGTATGTATTTTTAAAATAACATGTGGGGAATACTGCACCTATAATTATCGGAAAGGCTTTAGTACACACAACTAGTTTTCCATGAGGCCAACAACTTCAACAGTGTATTTAAAGTAAATCCATCGCAATTAAATTTTAAAATCAGGTGGTGCCAATAGTGTTTTCCTGTTTTTGTTCATTGCTGGTAATGGACAAGGGTCATGATTCAATGGACCGCTCTTGGCTCATATCACCTTAATTGTTTTCCATTTTTCCAGATTTCGTAAACGTATCTGTTGTCCAGGTCATTGGTTTCAAAATGCAAACACGATTAAAATTTCTCACCAAATTCAAATAAGAAAAATGTAAACGTTGGAGGTTGAGTTATATATCTTTGTAGACTTTGTTTTTTTCGTAAAATATCATTTGAAACCTGTTGCACACATATTTCGCGAACAAAGTCAGATGTAGTTTTACTCTTGGTAAGCAAATCTTTTACCAATCGTGTAACTTAAGAAAGCCAAGAATGAATCTCAAGAAAAACATCAGTAAATCTGAGCGTTCATTACTGAAATGTAGTCAAGGCTGAGCTTAAGAAATTCTTACATGATTTTTCAATACCCTGTTATGGTGCATTAGGTTCTTGTACTTTACCTTTTCAGCAGGTTCTGACCCCGCCACTTAAACTCTGCAATGCTTTAACAAGACCCACATCAGCGGAATTAATTTGCTATTATGATTTAATAGTTGAGAATCTGTAATTGTTATTACTGTAGTGTTATTCTTCCCTTGGAAGATGCTCTTGTAATCGTTCACGGGTGATATTCAATAGAATAATTTTAAGAAAGGAAATCAGATAAATCTGTGTCATCTTGCAAAAAATAGGTGTCTGTTTTTCTTGACACTATCACGGCATGCAATTCTACTGAATTCTGCGTGAATGACTCCAAACGTCTAATCGCTGCTCTTATTTTCATAGCTTAGTGAAACAAATTCTAAACCTCAATGAAATAAATAAAATTTATAGCCTATGAAAACAGTTTAACGCTTTTAATCCCAAAGTTATTACCTTTGGATATCTTAACCATCAAAATAGACTTGAAATGTTTGGGTTGAACCATGCCAGTGTAGGTGTGCAGTGTCACAGCAACGACGGTTTGGCGCATTGTCACATAGAAATAATGAATTGTAGTCCTCACTGCCTCGGGCAAAAACATAATCCTTTTCTTCTTACATGGGTTAGAAATATTTCAAAAACTTTTCAGTAATAAAAGAAGATGTCTCGTCTTCATACCTGGTGTATGTAATTTATAATTTATTCCTTCCTTGGTTCAGATTGAAACATTCAAATGAACCGTCTACATTTTTTTCCTTTGTCACAAATCTACTAAGACACGCGTAGTAATTAAAAGATAACACTATGCCTAATATTTTAACATTCCTTTATTGGAAACCATAACAGTACATTTATGAGAACAAACATTATTTCAGCCTATTTCTGATTCGCCTCGGGCACGGTGTTGGAAGCAAATCAGATTTACAGGCGCGCGCAGCTTTCTGTACCCTAGCTAATTTTTTTCTGAAACCTACACGCCTGTAAATTCACTTTTCTTTGCCTCTCAGTTCTGATTAACCTCAATCTAAACTGCTTAATTCCATGAGAGTCCGTCAGATTGATTTCTTACAGATTTGTCCCAGTGTAACTGTCATATTCCATTTCCCTCATGTCTATGCATTATACTTTTTAAAGTTTTCTTTACATTTTCTTTCAATGTACACATGTCACCTTACATCATCTTTTGTCGAACAGTAATTTCAGCGCGATGTGTTAAAATGAATATTCTTACTTTATTTTTCCAAAACGGCAACAATAAAATGTTGGTTAACAGTGTCGGCATTTAACGTAAAGATGAAAAACAGGGTTCATATCATTCTATCATCATCAGGTTAGACATTTAGTATATTAAGACTTTTTAATGACAGACGCTAAGGTGCATTAGTACATAACAATAAATACATCACCAAAGAATTTTAGTTTTCAAATGACTTTTCAACTTAATGAACCGTTGCCACAGTTATCAGTAGAAGATGATAAATAGACGGTACTGTTGTTTGTCAATGAAAAGGATATAAGATTTTAGATGAGATCTTGAATTTGTCTGAAAAAAAAAGAGTTTTTTTCTTAGATATCGCCAACAGTATGACCCGATCGGACACAAATTTAAAGTAACAGCAAAATATACGTGCATGCATGTTTTGATATATTATAACCTTCATCATGATCATCCTAAATAACATTACAAAATTTTACTGTACATATCTGAATCGTCGAAATTCCATTGTTGCAGAAAGATCACCAAGAACTATAAAAATATTACAGACAATCACTGCAAAATCAGACTGAATCCACCTTCTCCTGATATAGCATTTTATCCTATATGCAGGCGCAATCAAGTAATTCCTTTGGTCAATACAAGGTAAATACTGCTTTGTACTGGCGGTAAAGACACGTCAAATGGCAAATATGAGATGGCACCCCCAATACATAGAGTCAATGCAATTTTACAAATGATTCCACAACCAACTAAAACTAGCGTTATATCACTACTTTTGAAATGCTGAAAGCAGATGACATTTTCAACTGTGCACAAATTGTTTTTGCCAACATGTCACTTAGGAAGTTCCAGTGTGATATACCACAAAATGTGACAGATCTAAATTATCAAGGAGAAAGAAAGTGAAGGAAGAAACAGATCGATTCAGAGTGGTTGATGAAGGTTTACTCAAAGGCATTCTTACTGAAAATGAGAACAAAAACACAGCCAAGAGCAAAAAGAAGGTCGATAAAATTTTGACAAATTACTTGAAACAAACCAACCAGAATGACAAATATGTTGAATACAGTGTTGAGGATCTCAATAAAATGCTTGCATCCTTTTGGTTTGCTGTATCACCAGAAAAAGAAGGCATGGATCACTACATCGTATCAAGTTTGCATCATATTAGGTATGCAATAAAAAAGACCTCTTCAGAATGCAGGCAGAGATTTCGACATAACAAGTAATCCAAAATTTGCCAATAGTCAGAGAATGTTCAAAGAAGCTTGTAAAGAACTCAAAAGAAAAGCATATGGACATGTAAGACACACTGATGCCATCAAACCTTCAGGTAAAAAGCTTCACTACACTTCAGTTTTCAGGCCAACTTCAGTATCATTTTGCTACCCCAAAAACTTTATTGAAATACAAGATATTTCTACTGAACCCATCATTTTGTCTGTACTACACATCCCTACCAATAGCTTACGTTAATGAAGCCTAATTTTCTTCAAATAAGTGGTAACTGACAAATCACTCAGTGAAAAAATCCATTGCCACTTTCCTGTTGTCATAGTTACAGGAAGCAATGCTGAATGCTCATTGGTTGAGATATACATGGTCTAATGTAAACAAACAATCTGATTGGCTCATGCAATCATGGCATGGAAAAAAAAATCATAGTCATAGCACTCTGGAAACTGATAGATCTTGGTGATTTTTACTGAATTTTTTTCCAGACTTGCACCTAATATTCAATTCTGATCATATGGATCTGGAAAGAAGCCCTTCTCACCTGCAGAGAAAAGTAATGTTTGACATTAGATACTCCATGTGTCATTAAGGAGGAGAGAACATTCATGAGATTGACATGTTTCTGCTCCTAGTTCTTTTACGTCAGGACTTGGTCAGACACTGGATTTACTCAGGAGTTCATTACTGGGATGATGGCTAATTACTTAAATATCTAATTT
>JBCAUG010002241.1:0-11518 GCA_038406175.1 Haplosyllis leylae | reverse complement strand
ACATGTGACCAAAAAGTCATGTGACCAAAGGGAAAGCTTCCCATTGGATCCAACGTTCTGTACGATCCTCACACTCTACATGCTGTCTGATCTAGATCTAAAGGGGACACTTCTTAAATTTTGGACAAAAATGGCAGAGGCAAAATAATTTCGATAATTCTCTCAGCTGCAACCCTTCAATCATATTTTTATACGATGACAATAATATGTGCAATTTAGGTACAATATAATGTACAATATAATGTAAGTGTGTTCACACGTATGTTGTGATTTCAGAGGACTTTGAAAATCAAAACTAGCTTACAAGTGCGCACTTCTCGTGCTCTCGTCGTCGATGTAAACTGTGATTTCGTGCGAGAAGTGGCGTTTTCAAGAAAATACAATATTTTCTTTTTCTGCTGCGTCGTACGATTGTATAACAAAACTTACACGCACAGACTAGAAATAAACTCTCTCGTGTCTCTGATGCAAACCATGGAACACGACATTGATGAACTGGACATCGAAACAGGTAGACTCGATCTACTATTTCAGAAACATGTCAGTGCGTGTAGAGTCAGACTAGATCTAGATCTTGACCAGAGTGAACGGACATTGTTTCAACGTTCGTACGTTGTACCTGTCATGATACGGGTTCGTGATGTAATAGCTGTGTATCTTGAATGACCACAGAGTCAGTCCATTTGTTCTTGAGTTGCTCTTTATTCAGCTTCTTGATATGTAGATCTAAGTATCCTATCTGGAGACAAGTGACCAGTTCCTGGACAGGCCCTATTACCGGACATTTTGGTGAAAAATGCCAAATAATTCCAAGAATGTGTTTCAAATATTTCTTTTGCTGATAACAATGTTTTTTGTACTATTGCCCTCGCCACATATACCAGCTGGAGCCACTGTGACACTGTCATAGTATTATCAGTAGAAAATTTTATACCTAAACATTGCTATCTGGGGTAATTTTTACCTTCACTTTGAAATGAAAGTCAGATGTGTCTCTGCCAAGTGTAAGTAATAAATACATAGATATATCAAATACAAAGATAGACACTGTAGATATGAGTTCTGCACAGTGTATCATTTAAGAATTACTTCCTACTTGCCACCTTGGGTGAGTACCACAAAAATCAGCTCACCAGCAGCAAAATCTACTCACATGGACAGTCTTATAATTTTAGGACAAAAGTCATAAAAACAGTAATTATTGTAACATTATATTATGATATCTCTATAATTCATCAATCTGTATGCCATTGATCAGTTATATTTGTGTTAATATTTAGCAATTCTCTCAAATATTGCATCTGGTTCTTCTGGGAAATTTCATCAATGGAAGCTGCCACTAGATGGCCAAAATTTCAACTGGCCAGACTGGGTGAGTGCTTCTAAATTCAACTCACCCACAAAGAATGTGGTTTTAACACTCCACCATGGGTGAGTGTTAAATTATACACTGCCACAGTTACTGGGCTACCAATTAGATAACTGAAACTCAAAAAAAATGTTATATCATCAGGTTTGGTGATCACAATATTGACCAAATTCCCAGACACTTGACCCTATTACTGGACACCTTGCCCTAAACCTGGACACTGTCAATAAAAAAAATTCTAATTTGCTTTGATTTTTTAAAAATATAACAAAGGTAAATACTTAATAATATTAGTTTTGGAAATTTCTTATTATTGCATCCAGAAATTGTGCTAATAAGTGGAATTACTGTTTTCATAGGAAAAAAAGTTACCTGGGTATTTCTTCCAAAATAATTACAATTTGAATATTCAAGTTAAAAATATGAAGAAAAAATAAAAATACATAACCAAATGCATCTGTTGAAAATTAGCAGAAAATCTTCATATTTGAATTACTTTTGAGGCATCTGGGAATTGGGCCTGAGGTGTCCAGGAACTAGTCATCCCTGACTGGGAATTGGGCTTGAAATGTCCTTCAATTTTGTTGGGATTACTCCATTATTATTTGAAGAATATTGTGGAAACTAACATAAATGTTGTGCCCCATCTTCTGACCTGCCCAGTCTTAAGACTGGTCTGCCCCATCTTCTGACCACAAGTCTTGCCCTGACCTCAACTTCCAACCTGCCCCAACTTCCGACCATCAAATATTATTTGTGATTATTTTTATAATTTAAAAATCAAAATACCAATACAAATTTTATTTTTTTAAATCATATTCTTTATTCTTAAAAACTTTTGATGCTTACATTTCTGTTTCTTGGCTATGTTGTTATTATTTTCACAGTTGCTTCCTGGATGAGAGTGCTTAGAACATAAAATATGTGTAAGCAGCCAGATTACTCAAACAAAATGCATGTTTAATTATTCCAGCTGAAGTAGCAACTTTGTAAAATTTAATTTTATCACACCTCTTACACTCACAATTTCACCTGGTATTCTTTGCATTTCAGGAGAACTGGAAGATGGAATAGAACATGGTACTGCTTGTAGAACTTGTAGGGGATGGAACACTGGAACTTGAAAGTGATGGCAAACTAGAAGAAGAAGGAGGTGAAGGAGTCCAGTTTAATTCTCTTTGTTGTTCAATAATCCAGTTCTGTGGTTGAGGAGGATTATTATGTGATTCTGATTACTCCTGTGCTGTTGTGTCAGCTGGTGAAGATAAAAGTCTCTGGAAATGATTGTGGCTTGGCTACTGGAAGAGTTGAGGGTTGTATAACCACTGTAATTTCTTCCTCCATTGTTGTACTGCACCAGGAATGAGCTGACATCTAGGATTTGGTCAAATACCAACTTGTAAGGCATTTCCTTTGTTGTAGTGTGAGCTTGCTCTTTCTACTAGTCCTTGAGACTGTAAATTTACAAATATAATATTCCCACTTGACCAAAGTATCAAGCAGAGAGTGAAGCAGCTGGTTTACATTATCAGAATGAAAAATGTGGGGTGGTCCAACGTAACCAAGAACTAATGTTTTCAATATGTATTTAAAATTAATAAATCATATAAAAGTTTAAAAAGCTTGAATTACAACTATTAACTAATTTTCTTTCAATAATTAACTATCTTAAATTATAAATTAATAGAATATTTTGAGATATTTATTGAAAACAACTTTTGAGTACTTGCCCATCTTTCGACCTTGCCCCATCTTTTGACCACCTGCCCCATCTTTGGACCTGCCTGGTCTTAAGACCGGCGCCCCATCTTCCGACTAGGGTTTGATTGGAAGATGGGGCAGACCGGTCTTAAGACTGGGCAGGTCAGAAGATGGGGCACAACATATATAATCAACTACGAAATAGATCCATAGATTTAATATGGAAGATATTTGAAAAAGGTTATGATGTACAAAAATGCATGAGCAAAAAATACAACTTGTGTCTGGGAACTGGTCCATTGACTCTAGATGCCAACTGATTGACATGATACTGTTACAATGGAAGCCATTAGAATATGTAAGAATCTGTTTCAATACACTTGGTTAATTACATGATAGTACAAAGTTTTGGAACTACCATGATACTATAACATCACTTTCTCTTGGAAAGTTACCCAACTGAATCATTAATTTTTGGAAATATTTAAGCCTTCTTCTTTAAACTTAGATAGAACTTATGTAACTCTTTCAGCTCTGGTTGTCTGACTTCAGCTGGAAAATATCCCCATTCTCCACTTGTGGTAGCATTGATGGTGATAACTCTTGGGACTAGTTTTTGAGTGGTAAGCTTAAATGTGATTTTCTTTATTTGAGTTACTTGAAGAGTGGTGAATGGTGTAACAGTAGTTTGTAAACTTGGTATCAGTGGTGTATCCTTTACTGGCCCATCAAGGTTGATTCTTGAGCTTCTTGGCTTGGTACGGTCAGCTGTCCTTTGGTAAACTTTACCTCTCATCTCTACTTGGTAAGTTCTTGGCTCTCCCATTAGGTTAAGTCTGTTTTAAGACAGTGGCTAGTTCCTAGGTATCTACATTTACCATCCACATATGATGGGAGGTTTTCACAGGTGTGTGTCTGTCCACAAGGGGGACCCTTGGTCTCTGGTCCCTGGTACTTTCCTGGGGGTATCCCAATCAGACCTATAGCCAGGGGGTACCCCAGTCAGGGGGAGAGGGTACCTGGACAGGACAGGGAATATCCCCTGGACAGGACATGGAGGTAGTGCCCCCCCACCCCCCCTGTCCTTCCAACAGGACAGGGGCATACCCTCTAGTCAAAACGGGCATACCACCTCCTTCCCTGCCCCCAGACAGGATAGGGGATATCCTTCCCCCGGATAGGAGAGGAGATACCCCGGACAGGGTTACTCCTCCTTTTTTTGGTTTTTTTTACTCCTTTTTTAAAATCTCGTCTGTAACATGTCCTGTAGTAACCTATTATATTTGTGGTAGCGCCTGTGCCAGCTCTGGACTTGTACAACTTTGATGATCCTCGATATGAAGACAGCAAATACGTGTTAACTAGTGCACGATCTCTGGAGGCTTGTTCCAGACTATCAATCAAGGTACCATCTAAAGATTTTTGAAGCAAGTCACACGCTATTGTAATTTCAGCGTTGGTAGAGCTGCCGTCAGGAATTTGACAAAGGAAAGTCGTAAATTGTAAATGAAGTCGAGCAAAAGGATGGCGGCATCACCACCCCCAGAAAAAATCCTCCATCACCAACGTCAAATGGAACAGATATAAGAAATTAAGTTTTCTGGATTTTCCAACATTTTCCAAAACTTCATGATGGTAACCCCTCCCTTCAACCTACTAGGTTTAGATCTCCGTATTTTTGGTGACAGGCTGGAGTCACCATAGTGGTTGATTGAGACTTTTTGCCCCGAAATTTTGGGCCCGTGGTGGGACCTACGAAGGTCTTTTGCTGCTCGATGACTGTACATGGGGTGGTGGTTGTACCTGCAGGTGGTGGGGACACCTCAACATAACATTATTTAATTCAACATTTTGTGACCTAGCATGGTGGGGATGTAAAAACCTAGTTTAGACTGCCCTCACACTAGCTTCACACCTGCCCTCACACCCTTGCACCTGCCCTTGCACTCTCACACCTTTGCACCTGCCCTCACACCCTTGCACCTTCCCTCGTACCCTTGCACCTGCCCTTGGCCCTCACACTCTTGTACCATTACACCCTTGAGCCCTTGCACCCTGAAACCCTTTGCACCCTGACACCCTTGCACCTGCCCTTGTGTGTACCCTTGCACATGCCCTTGCCCCCTTGCACCTGCCCTTGTTCCTTTGCACCCTTGTCCTCTCACACCCTTGTACCCTCGCCCTTGTGCCCTTGCAACATTGTACTCTTGCAACCTTGTGTCCCCACACTTACCCTTCTGCCCTAGCACCCCTTGCATTTGCCTTTGTGTGCACCCTCACACATGCCCTCCTGCTTTCACACCCTTGCACCTGACCTTGCACCCTTGCCCCTGTCCTTCTGCCCAAGCACCCCTTGCACCTGCCCTTGTGTGCACCCTCACACATGCCCTCCTGCTTTCACACCCTTGCACCTGCCCTTGCACTCTTGCACTCTCGCACATGCTGTCGCGCTTTCACACCTACCCTTGCACCCCCACAGCTGTTCTTGTGCCCTTGTACCCTTGCACCTGCCCTTGTGTGCATCTTCGCACCTGAACCTTAGTGGTTGACTGAGACTTTTTGCCCCAAAATTTGGGGCCAGTGGTGGGGACCTACGAAGGCCTTTTGCTGCTCAGTGACTGTACACGGGGTGGTGGTTGTACCTGCAGGTGGTGGGGACACCTCAACATAACATTATGTAATCAAACTTGTTTCAACATTTTGTGACCTTGCGTGGTGGGGGTGCAAAAACCTAGTTCAGGCTGCCCTCGTACTCTCGCACCGTCGCACCCCGCACCTTAACGAGCCACCTGGTGAAACTTTCACAATCTGATTTTTTTTTTCGATTGTTTCCAGTATTTGGTGCTACATAATTGTCCTTGGATAATAGAGAAATCTAACTTGAAAAGTTAAGGTTTTCAAGCTTTGAAGCCAAAATCCAAAAGGGGCATAAGCGGCCCCACAAAACGAATTAATGTCTCCCAAGTTTTTTATTGAAAAATATTTTTGATCACAATAAAGAAGTGGCCTTTAAGTTCAAGAAACGGTTAAAACTGTAGTTTTTAAAAGTTTTAGTTACATCAACATCTCATTATTTTCAGCCTGTTGAGCTTCTATACAAGGCTTTAAGTGAATTCCAGGATGACCTGGGACCTCGTGGCATCCCACTAACAACAGTTTATCAGATTTACGAGGAACACGAACGGGAAAGACAAAGTAAGACTAAAGAAATTGAAATGAAAACTCATTAAATGGCAGAAGAAATTCACAGCCTCGTGGTTTCTATTTAAAGTGTTGCTAAAATATTGAATTGCCTGAAAAACTGTTTTGGAAGATAGGAAGTACTTGAAGGACTTAATGTCTTGAGTGTCCTGGACACCAGAATGCCATGTGAAGGACAATATTCCTGCCAATTGCAAACAGTGATGATATCACCATTTCAAAAAATATCTGGGCAGGATGGTCCATTAAACATGATTTGATGCTGAAACTTTGTCATTTCCGTTTTTTAACTGAAGAAGTCCTTTGCAAATTTAATAGATAAGTTGGAAATGTGTCGAGAAGAAAGGAGAGCTGTTATTTTAGAAGAGGCAGAGAAAGAAGCTATCTCTGGATTAACACCATCATTCAGACCCAAACATAGATCAGCTGGTCGCATGTACATGGAGGACCTAGAAGGTATTGTATGTTAATGAACTCCCAATGAAAATACCGAGCCGAAGTGGCCGAGTGGTATACAGCGCTGTGCTTGCGGCACAGATGGTCGTGGGTTCGAGCCCAGCCCAAACCTCCACCAATGTTTGCGGATCCACAGGCACATGGATCAAAAAAGGCTTGGCTACCATGCTAACCTCTATACAGTCAGCAGGTGTCACACTAGAGGTGAATCTGGGGATCACAGAGGTGATAAAAAGGGGATCCACCCTGGCTTTGAAACCCAGGGCAGACCTTACCAGAAGTCCAAAACAGGGGTCCCACGAAAAGGACTTATGTCCTCCAAAATTTTTTTAAAAACAACCACCATTTTTGTGATGTAAGCTTCATGTTAATAAATGCGAATTTTTTTATCAATATGGATGTTGTATTGTCGACATCATGCTAAAAATTTTAACTTCTATTTACATATGGTCTGAAGCAATGTGCATTTGAAAAAAACTATAAAAATAGCGTCTTCTCAAACACTGTGATCCATGATTAAATAAAATTGGTGTGCAAATATGAGGAACATCAGTTATTTTGTTCCAAAAACTTGGTATTACTTTAAAACTGTTGCCAGAAGAGCAGTACACAGATGACGACAACACTAATGCCGACAATGACAACAGACAACTCATGATTCCATAAGCTCACTTTGACTTGCGTCAAATGAGTTAAAAATAAGTTGTTTAGCCTCCAAACTCAAACATATTATTTTAGAGTACACCTAATGTCTCAGTTAGTTACCCTTCAGCATCCTGTGCCAATATATTTTAAAACAATGACCTGGCGGTTTTAAAACCCCCCAAAAAGTATGTTAAATCAGACTGATGTAGAAAATTGATACGTTGTTTGAATCTTGAGAAGTTTAGTCAAAAGAATAGCTCAGATATGACAAAACCTATGAGGACGACCACGTTGAGTGACAACGATGGAAAAATTCACAGTATAATGGCTCAATAAGACTGACAGTGGCCGAAACCTAGACCGAAACCGATGTCATTGGGTTCTATGGAATTGTATAGAGGTATTCATACTGCACAGAGACAGACAACAACACAGATTCCCATTGAGTTCTGTATACTTGTTATCGGTCTAGGTCTCAGTCTCGGTCTCGGCCACTGCCAGTCTGATTGAGTCATTTGGCTCATTTTGAACAAAAATTAACCAGAATTAATAAGATCTTTGATTAGAACAATTAAATATAAATTTTTAGTTGAGAATGACCTGGATGAAATTATATTGGAAAAACAAAGAGTAAAAAACCCCAGTACGCTACAAAGAGAACGAACAGCGTGGACCACGGGTTTAGGGCACGACAGAGTATCACCTGGAGAACTGCAGCAAAGGTAGCTAACAAGATATATATTTTTACATTTAGCTTTTATTTTGTACCGTCATATACTTATGAATGTCCGTTTTGGGATTGTACTACTATTAGTGGAAAAACGTTTGCCTAAATGTAACCAATGTTTGAAATCCACTTTGTGAGTGTAGGGCAGAAAAGTTGTTTGAAGATGGGAGGAAGCTGCGCGAACAGATAATCAGAGGAAAGAAATCTAAATCCAAGAGAAAGAAGACACAGGTGACTGGAGGACTGGTCAAACCTAAAAGAAACACAAATACTAACTCCATCTATCAGTATTTGACAAACAAACCACAGAAAAGGTAAGATTAGGCAAACTTTATGTTTACTTAAATCCTTGGGAAGGCACAATCCACAGTTCTGTCTTGTGTGGACTGGGTTTAAAACTTTGTTGAACCTGATGAAGTTACCAACAGAACGCCGCGATTAACTTTCACAAGATAATCTCGATGCTGTCACAAGTGACTTGCCTAATTTTGCGAAATATTTCCTGATGCTTCTAAGAGAGGAGCTTGAAACCACAATTTCTGATTTTATATGAGAATGCTCTCCGTTCCACTAATCATGGTTATCAGGTTGGTCCAGTTATCAGGTTGGCCAAACGATCTCCGATCTACTAGAACCTGTGTTTTACAAAAAGTACACATAGGAGAGTAGTGATTGCACTCACATTGTTTTAACAAGTACACCAATCTTAATAAAACTACAAATTCGATCTCGTTTATCAACTACCAGAAGCCGTTTTGGTATTACATGTGTTAGAAAATCATACACGCCCTGGCGTCATCGCTTTTACGTTAACTGTTGCATGTTTCCGTGTGCTTTGGGCGGGTGACAATATTCTGATGACATCGCAACTCTTGGAAACATACTTGATTTCTTAATTCTGTGTGTTCCTCTTCCCGATAGCCACCATATTTATCGGAATTGAAGAATTCCAAACAGTTGACTTTGTTACCAGCACGTACATAGTAAGAGGGGAGGTAATGTTTTCACCCGTGTGTGTGATTCTGTTCAGATGAGTGGAGTGGGAAGGGGGGACATGCCATGAGCCACCTGACCTGCCCCTCCCCCTGACCAGGCACGTTACCTGTCCCTCCCAACTGCCAGGTATGTGACCTGCCTCCCTCGCCTACACCTGACCAGGTGGGTGAACCATCCTCCCCGAAAGGTCCACCAGTCTGGAAGGATGACCTGCCCCTTCTCCTGGTCAGTTAGGTAGGTGACCCCCTCCCCTGCCTGACCAAGTAGGTGAACCCCCCTTCCCCCCACCAGAAGGACCAGGCAAGGACCAGTGGAAGGACCAGTCCAGAAGAATGACCTCCCCCTGGCTAGGCCTCATCTAGCATGCTTAACAAGTCTAGAACAGTCAGTAAGGACGGGGAGTCGTGGTTGGTATGTCTGGTAATGTTATTGCGAGATCTTTGTTGCTTTATAATTTTAACGCATGGAACTCAATTGACATCTTTTCGTACGGATTGTTTCCTTTAATGACAAACAACATTTCTGTTTCACAGTGGAGTTTGAAAGCAAACTACCGAGTATCAAGTGCACACTATTTCTGAACCAAATTTCTTTTTCTGACCTTTGAACCAAATATGGAAGAAAAGTTTATTTATATCTCAATAATGTATTTACCCTGTCGGGCCAAGTCACTGCATCGAACTTTTGAAACGGTCAGACGAAGACACTTGACAAAATTCAAAAGAACACCTATGATATGATAATGTTTACAGAGAATATTGGTGGTACTAAAAGAATTATTCTGTTTATTTTCTTCGATCATCTACCACTAAGAATTTGAAAAAGTAATTTATGCATACATGTGACTACCTTTTACAAAATGCAAATACATTTTCGGCAGAAAAGAGCAGTTTAATGTGAATTAATAGGCTAAGTGTGCCCCGAAGATCAAAGAAAACTATTAAGAATGTTTACCACCTAGGCACTTCAAGTGACTTGCGTTAATTGGTAATTTATTAAAAGACGTTTTTTACCACATTAGAAATCAATCTAACATTGTGTTGCGGCCCCCTCACTTGTTCATCGATGGTCAAATGCATTTGCTGACTTTTAAGTAAAAACTTTGATGGAAAGTGACAATTATGACCATTTATATTCTCATGTGTTCGAAACACAGAGAAGTGAAGGTTTAATAGTTGCAATCAGGAGAAGTTGTGAAGCATGGCGCACCAAGTTTGACAGACACTTGATGGAAGGTGATACATTGATGCTCTGCCATCTGTGACTTTCGACTGTAAACAGAGGGTTGAGCATCCAGCTGATTACCAGAATACTAGCTACCAACCCTTTTCTTCTCTTATTCTCTATCAGTGAAGGACTAGATTATAGCGTCTGCATATTTTAATATCTAACCCCAATTTTGGCAGCAATGTAATTCAAAACCAACATAATAAGAGCATTCACTCAGCAGTTGGTAACCAGTATCAAAGGTTAAATCGTAGTAGTTGACCCTTTTTGTTGAGGTATTTTACTTCAGTAATTGAAACTGAAAAGATATTGCTACTTGAGCAATAATTCAAATTCAACACATGTGAAGGCAATTTTCTTCACCTTAACACTGGAGAAATACCCATTGGTTGTACCATCAAAAATTACTGATCATGTTTTTGTTCATTGTAAAGTCAATTACTGCTGTGTGCTCATGAAGTCTTGAAAGATTTGAATGTGTGTCATTTTCACTGATCTAGAAATTGTGTAACGACTTAAAATTTAACGATAAATTGGGTGTAGTTGAAAGTAAATGATACAATATTATCCTGAAAACCTGTTTCTCATACAATTTAACCAGGATTTCAATTAAATTGAACATTTGGATGGTTGTAGTCATCATCGAAGGTCCTGAAATCGGTCACCGCAAGATAGGTAAAGAGTAGAAGCGGCAGACAAACATACGCATTATATTTTTGATGAACAAACATAGATTTACCTAGAATTGTTCAATCTGAGAGTGAATACACAAATGCAACCCATGACATTCTACTACAATTTTTACCCACTGTGTTATGATCCTTCTGTGATTCACGCAACCTTATCAGAAAAACATTGTAAATTAAAAATTTGCTTTAGTTCAACGGATAATTTATTTTACCTTTTTGCTGTATCGCATTTCAATTAAAATAAATGCTTATATCCCCTACAAAGGGACATTAGTAGGATTTGTTGCAAAATACCTGGCTTGTTTGGTTTGGCATATCAAGTGCAATTGGGGATCCATGCCATTTGGACATTTTTGCCGGACCTCTTTGTGGACTTTTTTTGCAACTGAGTTCTTAAAGAATACTTTAGTTGTTATGTCCTTCAGTTATGTCGTTTTTAGGTGGTTTAAGTTTACACTTAAACCACCTTATAGCATAGCGCATGGCAACTTCGAATCGGCAATTTGG
>JBCAUG010002240.1:0-25893 GCA_038406175.1 Haplosyllis leylae | reverse complement strand
CAGTGTAAGCTAAAATTCTCCTCGACGTTCTTTCGCTCTTTTTCTAGCTATGCCTCATACGTTATAAATTTCTCCGCTGCAAAGCGCAAAACAGAAATGTTTTGGAATCATTTCACGCACAAACTCGAGATATTTTGTCTGCAGTGTAAGCTAAAATTCTCCTCGACGTTCTTTCGCTCTTTTTCTAGCTATGCCTCATACGTTATAAATTTCTCCGCCTACCTTTGCAACAAACTTGGAAATAAAAATATCACGACTAGTGCTTTTTGCAACCAACATTCAAATATCACCACCATGGTACGGCAACTCTGTGTTTAACTTTCCTCATCCATCTTGGTCACTTGTACCTCGTTTAACTGTAGTCTATACTTCAAACCATTCAGTGCATATCAAAATTCCTTTTTTAGATCTCTACCATGCTATGAAATCTTTTACTTTACTTCATCAATCATATTTTCACTAACATTAACGCAATGCTCGGTTCACATTTTACATATTTGAAAAGAACTGTTTTGTAGTCAAGAATAGTCAAGCATGATTCGTGAACCATCTCCAAATTTGGTTGCCCACGATAATATAAAGAAGACAATTATCTCCGTGTCTAAAAAAAACACACTAAAAAGAGAACAATAAATAGTATCAGAACAAATAATAAACATTGAAAGAGACACTAGATTCTATTTTCAAGAGAAAATTAAAATCTGCAGGATTTTTCAGATCTATTTTCCCAACTTACGAAGAACTCTTAATGATTTCCAGCCTTACTGCTACACAGAAAATCTGGATCATACACACAAATTCTGGAAATTCGTACCAGAAAAGATGACATTTCAGCAAAAGTCTACCGTGGCAGATTTTATAATCTGCGAGCTCATTTACATCGACATCTGCTTTGAAAGATGAAAGTGAGATTAAACATTGCATACTATGATAAATGTTCACATGACCATATCCGCCGTCAATATGTGACGACAGTACTGTTGTGTTCTCTTTTTTCACCAAACAAAAGCTGTTGGTCTGAATCAACGATGTATATTACTAACACGTAAGTAATATACATCGTTGGTCTGAATACAAATGAATGCAATCGACTGTATTGCACACGACGCAATTTCACTGGCGAGGGCAAAATTGGGCACAATTGTCTATTGTGTACGGAATGACATAATAACCATTATGACATCTATGTGATTTTCATTCCATAACGTCATCCTTTGCGTGAAAACGGCGCCTCTTTTCTCAGAAAACAACCCAGGTCCCTGATAGGGGCAACATCATGTTAAAATGAACAAACTGAGTCCCACTTGCAACAAGTTCTGTTTGAAAGAGCACTAGCGGATCCACGGGGGGGGGGGGGGACTATGTGGAGGCCCCAGTGTACCATTTAAGAGTTAAACAATGAATTTTAGGGCCCTAATTTTATTTTTTCATATTCTTCACAAATTGGGGGGAAGGGGGGGGGGGGCAAAAGACATTGAAATCATGTGCATGTGTGTGTACTTATTGTTGCCCTGACTGGTTCTAATAACAATTTACCACAGGAAAGGGGGTGGCGTTAATGAACAGGGGATCGAGCTGGGCCATCCTGGATTCGGCACTGGGCTCAATGCGACATATGTAAGTGCATTTAGATCATATATGACTTCATGTTCTTCATCCAGGTTCTGGCTAAGCATGAAGAGTCGAAACTTGACACTAACATGTTGGGTAATTACTCTTACTTGTTTGCTGTTATGTAACACTTACAGGTTCCAGTGTTCCAAATTTAGCCGAAGGAAAGAACGCTTACCTTTTACTGGGTTAATTTATGTAGAATCACAAGGAACGAGGAAGGCTTCAAGCATTCTTCGCTGGCTTGCTCCTTGTTGGTACCTTGATACACTTTAAAAAACACACAGGAACTCTTGGTAATGTATTGCAACTCGTTTTATGTCGCTTAACCCCTCGTGAATCAGATAATTTACTCACAAAATGTGGAAATCTGTTGAGTCTTCACGCTACACCAAGGCACAACTGGATGGGAAGGAGGTT
Source organism: Haplosyllis leylae (assembly GCA_038406175.1). Taxonomy (NCBI): domain Eukaryota; kingdom Metazoa; phylum Annelida; class Polychaeta; order Phyllodocida; family Syllidae; genus Haplosyllis; species Haplosyllis leylae. The sequence continues at coordinate 23,862 of JBCAUG010002240.1, read as the reverse complement.
CTAGCCAATGCTTTGCACACAGCTCGCATGGACATGTGCCCTGCACGTGATCGCGCCAAAAATATTGAATTTGCGCATGCGTCTAGGCGTGTTTGCACAATAGTTGACCCAGAAAACCTGGACAAGGAAACAACATTTAGTAGCATTCTGGCAACACTTTCTCATTAAAAATTGTATCATAATATTGCAAAGAAAGTCAGGAATACAACTGCAAAATATTAGGAGATGTCACAGTCTTTTTAAGCAAATTTGAAGCATTTTCGAAGTCGTGTATTTATTTATGCATGCAAAGAAGATAAACACGTGGTCATAAAACCTTGAACTTGGGAGAAACATGTAAACATAAATCATGTAACGTGGCTAACATTCATGGGGAGATAATGGAGAGAAAAAAATATCTAGTTATAGATTACATTCTTCGATGTGATCTCAGATGAAATCTGATGAAAATGTCAAAAGTTCAATTTTGATAATTATACGCAACATTACTAATCTAATAATTCTATAAAAAATCTCTGACAATAAGTGTCAGTAACAAGGGAACTTTCATTCCCTAAAAGACATGTGAGCACGTCGTGTCAACAAACCGGTTGATTGATGGCTCGCAATTATTTAGTGCAAAAAAGTTATAATATTATGAAAATTTATTTTGGCGACGTTCAAATAGAAACGGATGGAACGTCATAACCTAAACGTCAAATGTCAGGTTTGAACAACGTTAACGTAACAACGGTGAACGGTGTTACGTTTATGTTGTTATGAACTTGTTGTCAAAGAAACCGTGCCTAACTTGGAAGCGGCAGATCAGTTTGAAAAGAAATAGAAATAGGGACTTTTCCCCCATTTCTAAAATCACTGACATTGAGAAGTCAGAGACCAAGGCAAGAGCATCGTCCATTTCACTAACAAATCAATTTTAATGCAAAATGATGAGGAAAATTTTCAGATGTTGTTTGCCGTTCTAATTCTTCCTATCAAGAAGTAATTCTATGGGGGATACAATCGAAAGATCTGTATCCAAAATATCCTTTTTCGAAAAAAAAACAGAACATAGACATTTCTTCCAGATTCTGACGGGTTTTCATCATTTGTGATAAAAATTTACTAACATTCTTAAAACATATTTTCCAGATGACAGAAAATGATGTGTTTGCGATAGAAGAAGCCGTTACAGCAAATGTCTACGATGAATCTCTTTTTGTCGCGGACCTCCCAGTAGCGCCTGAACCAGAACATCCTACTGCGGATTTGTCACCTCCCACAGCCACAACAACAGGACCTGACGATCAACCGCTGAACGAACGTGAAAGACGTTCGAGAATTTTACGACGGACGGACTATTTTCACGCTCTTTGTGCTGGGATATTTTCCTTTATCGGAGTGCTGTGCATTTGCATGGGGCTGATAGTTATGAAGTGCCCTCTTGAACCAGTGGTTCGTGTTAGACCAGCTGTGGCCATTTTAGCAGATACGATTTTTGTAGTTCTTGGACTGACTGGACTTTTGTCTTGCACGTTTTCTTTTGTTTTAGTTAAATCTTCGCTCTACTTGTTTTAGAAGTACCGTACGAAAAAACAATGGCATTGACCTGAACTTACATCTATTACATTTGTTACTGACAGAATTAATATTTTAAATGGTTTATTTTCTTTTGAAAATTGTGTCTTTTTGTACAGATTTATTTTATCTAAGCCCAGTGAAACAAAGGCATATATGTGAAAAATCCGACTGAAAACATTGAAGTTCCATGAAGACTCAGAATGCCGAGCTCTTCCATGGATTGTATGTTGTCTTCTCACGCTGCATGTCCATATCCTTACGATGAGTACACACATCATAATTGCTGGGGGCGTATCTGGGGGTAACTGCTGTTGATTGCAGAGGCGGCAAAGTGGTCCTTCCCAAACGACGGGACTTGCGATCAAAATCATACAACCGTACCAGACCTTAAAAAAAGAATGAAAGCGCAATTTTGTTTACGATCTCCCAAGACATCAAATTTTATAATTTCTTTCACCCAGTGAGTTCCCTCGAAATATCAAACCTCACAATCGAAACGGAATTCAGTATTTATGAACAACTTTATTTGGCTGGTTCGCGTTAGTTGTGCAGACAAGAAATTCTCTACTCTATATCTATAATTACTGGATTAGACAAGCTACACAAATCCAGCAAGTCTTTTGAGTTTTCTTCCTGGTATTACAATTTTCATCAGAGAGTATAAACTACTTTATACTCTCTGTTTTCATATTGTACAAATCCTGGTGCTGAAACAGACTACAATACCTCATGTGAAATCGATCACTTCGATTTCAAGTTTTGAGTTGATTCAAAAACTATGAGTTCTCTTGAAATCTTGAAAAATGTCACATCCTGAGAAATACTTTTATCAACAAAAGGCCGCTATAATTGATCACATCGACACCTCTCGATTTCCTAACTTATGCTTCAAGTAACTTACCGTCTACGAAGACAACTCTAGATCCACCATGCCCAAGAACTTCTTTTATGTGTCTCCAGCTTCCTCCAATCCCACCTTCCCGTTCCCTAAAATATAACGGCAGAACTTGGTACGCATGAAGAGGATGACTATGATTCTACGTTACCTTTGCTAACCAAATATATTGAAAAAAATTCCTTAATTTTCAGTCTTTTAACGATTTTCAAATGGGTCAAAAATATTAGCTAGAGACCAAAATTTTCTTGGTGATTTCTAGAAGCAATCTAGTTTTTCACGATAGACATTTCTGACAGATATGACAGATCTAGAAGTGGATTTCTACTTGTTGTTGTTGTTGTTTGTATTAACTATATGACAACATACCCACAATCTAGCAAGTACTGGAAATGTTGAATAACCCTTACCTTTAAAATCTAAATTGTGATAATTCTGAAAAATTGCATTTTATTTCTGTCAGATCTGCCTATCGTGAAAAATCCGAATGATCTCTCAAGCAATCAAAAGTTTCATGCATTCCATTTTTTTCAGAATGGAGAAATTTTCATCTGATTGGATGAATTGGACGGAGGCAGTGGAGTATGAAGTAGGTGCAATTTAACAATAATTTCTTATCAATGCTATATAATCATATGGACATAAATTCTGCCAGAATGTAAATAAATACTAGAAAGATCCTGCCAGGATTTATCATGAAATGACAAATTATAGAAAAACTCAAATAACGCAGAGAAACACACCTGGGTACACTGGATTTAGGGTGCGTTATAGTTGAGTAAAGCTGGTCAATTCTTCGCTGGATCTCGTCACCTCTCGCTTCTCTGACCAGCTTGTCATTTTCAGCATCCTGAATCAAAATCGAACGCCATCTAACAATAACCCACACCAGACAATCCATCCAAATAAGTCCCGGTTTACCTTTGAGACTTACAAAAATAACCGTTAGCAACAAATCGGAAATAATAAAACATCTTTTTGTTATTCCAGACTATCCTAAAAAAATTTTAAAAAAACTCTCACATCGTCGGTTGTCTGCCATGTATTGGCACTTAATCTCACAGGACGCTGGCTTGGAACAATTTGGCCTCGAAGACTTCTCCAATCGTTCATATTATTGTAAGTTGTACTGAAAGATCCACGACGAATCAGAATGCCGTGGCGGATTACGATACATCGATGTACGATAGCATATGTCAAAAAATGTTGTAAATTAACAACAGACAGCAGCAGTTACCAACATTGCACATAAGTGAAGATGATTTAAAATCTTGAATGGTTGCAAAAATCGTTTATCAGCCAATATGTGTAATACTAAATGAATGGCTATTGGTGAGAAGTAAAACCAAAATGCTACTGTCTTGAACAATCTTTATTTGTTGTCTTTTTCGAACAGTTTTCAGTGCTAGAAAATTGTCATTCATTCCAAATCGGGCAAATCGTCTTCTGGCAAATTGTCAACAACACTGCTTCTAATCAAATTTTGAATCTCAGAATTTTCAAATATTTCTTCTTGGACTGGAACATCTTGTTCTTCTTCTTGCTCTGTGTCATCAATAACTTCTTCCTGCATTTGCGTTTCCTGAAAAATACATCATTACAAATATTTCATGTTTGACCTCATCGAAATATCCAAATTGAATACACATATTTCCGCAAAGAATGCTGCCTCTCATTTGTGCAGTACTGCACATTGTACAAGGTGTACATTCTAACAAAGTCGCATTGAATGAAAGTATTCCTAACTGTCAGCTTACTATTGGTACTTTCTGTAAAAAAACTTTTGCTGTAGAACTGCGCAGTACCAGTAACAATTACCTGTTCAGCCTCCGGAACTCTCTCAAGCACGACTATCCTCAATCTCCTACAGCTATTGCGCAAATGTGTTGTGAGTTTAAGGCTTGAAATGACATCCTTGACCATTTGGAGAAAAATCGAAATACATGCAATACCCTCTTGCATCCGGAAATCTGTGAAGAGAATAATTTGAGCTAAATGTCGATATTTCTTCTTGTCACAATCCAACATATAGCTATTGAGAAATTTTCATTAAAACACAATATTGGTCCTCACTTTTTAACTACCACTTGCTTAAATGCAGGCTTCACTTTCTCGAAGATACCCATGTTTCCAGTTCTAAAGTAATTATAAATATTCTGTGGTACTGTCTGCATAATGAACTGGTATCGGTTACATAAATCCCACAATGTGTATCCAATGCACTGAGAAACTCCAGGACAGAAGTAAATTACAGGTGACTCAAACATCTCTCTCTCGGCAAAATCTCTACAAAAAAAAATGTTCAACACATTTCCGTTTCCAAGAAAAGAAATTATGAAACACATATGTGCGAAATCAATTAATAAATGAAATGTTCAATTTCAAATGCAATGACCTTTGTATGTATTGACAAACTTCAACCAACAAAGTCTGATCCAGCTGTCCATCTGCTGTTTCACAGAAAATCATTTCATTACCGTAGTATTGTTGAATGGCTTTTGGAATATCTCCTGCATGTGCGACAACTGGTCTCAACAGCTGTCCTTCAGCATTGTAGATCATCTGTGAAATTAATACTGTACATATAAATAAATGATTATATTTTTCTAGTAACCATAGCGGCCCCAAATACAAGAACTGGTTGTCCACCTTACCAGCAGCAATACCGTTTCACAAGCAATTAACTTTTGCTGCCATACTTAAATACTGAATGTTATTTTAATGATCAAAAAAAATTTCCTTACTGTACGTTCCATTAAATCTGCAAAAGGCTTAAGAGGAATGATGATTTACCACAATGTTAATGAGCATTTTGTTCTCAGCTACTACCTCCAGCTCGTTTGCCTCTAGGACCAAAATATACATTTTGTTTGGAAAGAGTTTGCTTTGTTTCTGAATTCTGGTGTACTTGTCTCTTTCCTTGACCCAAAGCTTCATAGATATCGGATCATTTCTTATTCTAAATGATACTCCTTTACTCGGAAAATCAACCAACTCCTTCCATTCCTCAGAAAACCGATCACACCAAGTCCTACCTGCAATTGAATGCAATATTTATCCTACAACAATATGATGCTTCTTTAAGACAAGACCCATAGGACCTGCGTAGTAAACATTCATTATCTATATTGTACATTTTCAAAGCAATTGGCCTTTTAACTATCGCCCATAATACCAGACTTGTACCTGGTCTGTCATCCTGAAGTCTCTTGAATGACAAATCATGAAAGTTGACATAGTGCATTATGTCCTGCTTAAATTCCAAACATGTACGTGGAATCCTCAGTAAATCACAGTGTTTAAGATACAGAGCCAAATCTGCTTCTAACTTAAGAGGAAATAGGCTTGGTGCTCCTAACTTTGGTCTGATTTTACCTTCGTACATTCCTTTCACTCTATCAAAATAAATTACAAATACATGTAGTCTAAGAGTACAAATGTGTACTAGTGCTGAATGTTACTTGTACATTTCGTATTTGTCTTGATCATCTGGGGAGGGGTGTTTTATCACGCAATTGAAATGTGAGTATCAAAGACATATTTGTGCAAATGAAACAGTCACATTCCATGATGATATCATATGATTTACCTGGTCCACAAAGTTGACATGGGAACAGTTTTCCACAAAGTTGACATGGGAACAGTTTTCCCATCCGTAACATCGTGATATGTGAATCCCTTTTGAATTTTATCCAATAAATCAAACATCTCTTCATCTGACCATTGCCTTGTTTCTTTCTTTTCTCTAAAGTTTAAAGTAATAGTTTAACTGGAGACTTCAAAACATAACTCTTTTATTGCTCATTTCTCTGAACCAAAATTCAAGTCAAACTGATACTTTGGAATAAATTATTTTTAAATGATTTTTAATTTGAAGTCCAAATGATATTTGTATGAATTGTATGAATATTTCCAAATGTTAAGGTTTTCCGGAAGCTCACATAAGAAAATGCTTCTCCTTATTTTTCTCAGAGGTATTTAACTCAATAAAGCTATCATGCGGATAGAAGTAATTGACGTCTGTAGTAATATTCCATTCTACAAATTCGCAGTAAATATTATCGGATCCGGAAATTATTCGTTTCAGCTAAAAGCATGTGTAATAAATTGTTGGCTCTTCAAGAAAATTCGATCGCAAATTACACTTAAAATATCTGGATATGGGATAAATTCGCACAATTAAGTGTACCTAATTACGCATTCATGCTTTTGGCATCTGGTCTACCATCGCAAATAAAACAACGTCTTCAAGGAAACAGAATAATATTTATTCTACTTTTTAATAACAGAAGTATAGTCAAATTTCAAATAAATAAAAAGTTGGCTTATTTCTCTTCAATTCTTATGCCAGAACACACACAAATTCCACGTTCAATCGGAATCTGGAAAAAAATAAATGAAGTGAGAAAAGGTAATGCAATTATATTGTCACTTTAACTCTGTGGGAAATATCAAATGCATGGAATTCTGGATTAATTACCTTCAAAATTAGCCATAAACCATGCGTAGACTTCAGGATCTTCCAATTGATTCTGATGTAATTCGCCTAGGTTGTGTGGGACCAATTCGCTGGAGTCCGAGTCATTTCCATTATTTGGGACATTTACAAATTGAATTTCATCACTTTGATCACTACCATCTGGGAAAATAAATACTTTAAGCAAAAATTTCTTCACTTCAACAACTTCATAACAGCCTAATAAAAACAAATCTAATATTTTAAAGTTAAAATTAGACAATCAGACATCATACTCACTCTGGCTATATTCTGATGTTGCCTCATTGTCCTCGGAAATCTCATCATTCTTACTTCCCGATGGCATGTCATCTAATTTATATTCTTCATTATTATCACCATCATTCTGCACATTATTTTCATTTTCTGAAAGAACATTTAAAAAACATTTAAGAAAATTGTGTGTAATATATGGTTTTACTACAAAACATTATTCTAATAAATCAGGCAAAATTACCATTGTCATGATCGTCATTTGAACCTTTGATTCCGGTTTTACTTTCAGATTCATGAGCATTTTCATTTGGGCCTTAAATACAGAAAGGCGAATTAAAACATATAAATAACCCATAGTCATATATTTATTTGGGATTTCAAAGGGATTGAAATAAATGGGTGCTAACTGTTTGCAGTTTCCCCGTCACTCTTCCTTTCAAATGGCACTTCGTCTCTAGATTTCAAGTCAGCAAAAGTATTTTCATCACTCGAATCTGAAACTAATTATATTAGAATACTGACAAATTTTATTGCTTTCAAAAGTACTTCAATCTGTAGTAATAAATTTTACTGTTCTACTCACTTATTCCGCCGTCAATAATAGCACCAGCTGCGGAAGTGCTGGCACATGGTCCCTGAACTGACACTATTTTTATGTCATCATCTGAAATATCTGAATGCTTAATGATTCTCTGTGGTGCACGGACAACCTGCAGAATTTCTATGTCTTCAAGTTGTGATGCTTTCTCAACTCTTATAATCTCTACACTTCTTTCTACAGGGCTTTCGTTCACTTCCAAAATATCTGTTTCAATACCAATGTTCACATGAGTTGCGTTGTCAGCAAATTATAATACAGCAGGCTCCAAAAGAAAAATTGTCAATATCATATGCCTTACATAACTCACCTTCATCAGGACAAAACTTCTTAGCTGCGGTTCATTTTCACCTTGAATAAACTCATTGTAACTGTCAGAAGAACATCTTTTCTCATTACTGTTTACCTCATTTTCACTTGCAGATTCAGTATCAGTTGTGTTGTTACAAGTACAGACATTTATTCCCTCTGACTGAAGGCACACGCATTATTTTGAGGGGTTCATGCTAATTGCTATTTTTCAAGTTGACAGTGAGGAATCAAGTGATTTAATACCACGTGCTGAGTGGCTTTTATATCAGTAGGATGAGTATGATTTGTCAAAGTTACGTAACAGTTAAGTGGTACAAGCTCCTTAAACATTTTCAGGGGTAAGAATTTTGAGATGCGGATCCAGAAATACGTAACAATACATCCTCGTTGTGTTGTCGGTAATTTGTAGAAATACAAAAATATATCACATTCATATAATAAACACATAATATTGTCTACTATTTATTTGTCTTCATCAGTCTCTAGATGAGTAATGTTTTCTTTTCCTGTGCAAATTTCCTACAGCTGCTACTACCCCTCTTGTTGAATGTCTCATAATCTGATTAATAATGTGTGATTATGTGAGATGTATTACAATAACATTGTACCACAAATGAAATGGTCATAATTTATATAAATATTTACCTGTTCCGTGACACTAAATGAATCCTTTCCATGGTTCGATGCACCAAAGAAGACGAGTTTATTCACGTAATTAAGTTGCTCTACTGCTTCCATCTCAAAAGCTTTTAAAGATCCATATCGTTCAGCAAAGTAATGAGCATGATAAATAAATACATGCACATAAGGTGTAATATCCTTGTCATATGTTGTTGCTCTGTTAAATGAAATATGTGTCTTTCTTTGTATTGAAATATTTGATTTATTGAAGTCTGCTAAAATTCCTCACTTGGCATAACTTACGCATAGTTTAAACCCCAGTTGTAAAGACTGGATTTCAATTTTACATCCACATCAGTCAAGTCACGAACTGCTGCTAATAAGTTTTTGAGGTCTGTCCATAATTTAATTAGGGCTGACACATCTAGATAAGTCTTATGATCCACTGGTTGGCCCTTGTTCTTTCTCCAATCTATCAACTGACATAAGAATTTGGTTCATTTGCACAAAATTCACTTTGACAAATGTAACAAAGCAAGGTAATGGGAAATATGCATCGTTTACCTGAGCATCAACACCTAACACAACTTGAAGATGACGAACCAGGTCAATCTAATGGAAATTAGTAAAAGAAATAAATGACTAATTTTGGGCAAGCCAGAAATATGCAATAATTTGCCTTTTATAAGGTACCTTCTTTCCTGATTTCTGTAAATTCCTGCATGTACACTCCTCCTTCAGTTGAACCATTGTCAAATTTTCCAATTTTGCTAACCTTTTGTCAAATACATCATCCAAAATTAAATCCAATTTAAGTTTGTTCAAAATATTCATCAAGTCATGAATACTTGGGCAACTCCACTTGACTCCACTGTTGGATCCGTCTATCCTTTCCTCCTTGTACAGTCTGAATTTTGGAAATATTTCACATAAAATGAAATATAACTTGAACAAAATTCCAAATGTAATAGTAAATAAAAAAGTCATTAGGTATAAAAGCAACAGGCACACTGTCCCCATTGTAATAAGTAATACCCATCCTGTGATATGGTTGGGTTAGGCAAGTCTAGAAGTCAGACAGATCTCCGCAAACAATACCTAACGTTTCGATTAGTGGCATTAAAATTTCATACGTGAAAGGAATCCTATGCTCCTTCATCTGAGCCATCAAAATCCTCTCCTTTCCTTGAATTACTACCCAATCAACCACCTGATTGAGCAATTTCGTGATAATTCCTTTCTTCATGTGCAAAATGTCTGGTGGGCAATTTGTAGGTTCTATGTGCATCACTGGTTTACGAATACAACCCTTCTTTATTTTGCAAGATTCAAGTAACCTCATATGCTCCCTGTAAGTTCTTTCAATAGGCCAGCTGGGATATTCTGAAACAATAGACAAAATTAATATGATGTCTATATTTCCAAATTATTCTGGCCAAAGTTTTCTTTTAGTACTCACGTCTCAACAAACTTTTTTCATCCTTCTGACAGTAGCAATAGCAACAAAAGTAGTTTGATGTTGCTGAGTTAAGTCCTGAAAAAGGATAAATGCTTATAAAGTAACAGTACTCAAAGACATCTTTGGGACTCAAATATAGTTTATTCACTTTCCTTCTATGCATGCTCCTGCTTTCCAATCACAACAAAAAACAACTTCTATTTTGTGATGTATCCCATTGAAATTGAAACCTTCCCTTCTCAATTGGTCCAGTTCTGAGAAAGTGTGTTTTCCAAATTTTACCTGGTTTTCATAGGTCTCGTCGCCTAAAAGAAAAGTTTAATGAATGAAATTTTGTAGCATGAAAGGAGAAAGTCATTAACTTTTGGGACAAGAAGGAAATAATAGTTATTGGGACTGATGTTAAAGAAAATCATCTCAAAATGGCCAATTCTGAGCGTATTCTGGATTTTTATGGTCTGGCTGATTACCACCATTCCCCAGATATGTGTTTCCATTTACATACACTGAATGTTTTAAAGTGTTTGAAAGCGAGAACAGTTATCGCTGATTCCGCTTCAGCAGCAAAGATGTTTTGGCTCCACCTGGTGATAATTTCATGCGCATTTACTGCAAAATTTTGGCGGGAATTTACATTTGACATGGTTCTCCAAAAAAATAATAGTTCATTTCGTACCTATGTAGTAGTACACTGTTATTTCTTTGTCCAGATATGAAGGTAATGAATCAGTAACCAAAACCTTGCCATTTTCATCAGCAGGAATAACTTTAATAGTTCCCTGAACAGCACTTTTTGTATTAGTCAAGATTGCACCATCAGTCGCAAATTTGATAATGTATTTTTTCTGCAAATAGTTCATGAAGACATTACTAAGGTTTTGAATAAATACATGTCTTTAAATATTATCATATGGATAAATTGGTTGCCAATAAGTATGTCATCAGTACACTCTTTAATGCTGGGGGTTTCAAGTATTTGAGTACACTGAAAACTGTCCGACGTACTGCATCTTCCTGAAAAACATGTGCGATCTGTTTAAAGTATGCACTTTGCGTCGTTGTAAAATCCTCAAATTTATTCTTTCATAACTTAAATAATAAAATTCTACTTAGGATTCTTACTGTGGGATGCCTCATGTATGGTATTTCCTCAGACATGGTTTTCTTTTCTTTGACCAATCTCCAAATGGGAGGTAGGTGGCCTTTAGAAACCATACGAAGTTCATGATAACCTTCATGAGAAATTCTGAATGTGTCCAGTACATGTATTAATTTGCACAAATGAATTTTACGCCATTGCCCTTCTGAATTGAAGATTTCAGCCAAATCTATTTTTGGTACACATGTATCTTGCTCATCATCACTTTCATTGGGGGGTACACATGCATATTTGTGATCATGCTCGAAACTTGTAAATTTCGTTGAGTGACTTGCAGTACGGTTAATTTCGGATTCTATGTCTTCCTGAGTCCAAGTGAAGCTAAATTCTTTACTGTCAACCCATATTGAAACGTGTGCCCGACTACACATCTCAATTCTTTTAATAGTGCCTAAAAAGAGATCTCTGTATTGATTCAAACGAAAATGTTTCGTTTCATGATTTCTTATATCTGCCCAGTGTTTTCTTTTTCTTGTATATTTTACTCCACTATGTCTGGTTTCTTTTTGAGGCAAACCCATTCGTTTTTGAATAAGATTCTTTAGTCTGTGTATTTCTTTTTGCGCTTTAATCAACTCTTTACACAAATGTGTATTCTGTCGGCATTCATAGTGGTACAATTTTTCAAAATGTCTTCGTTCTTTCTGACATTGCAATAAATCTTCACGATTTTTCCGCAAAATTGAGCAATGTACCAGATTAGACTGCGGCATCATTTTTGGCGATTTTTTACCAGACATCTTATCATGTCTTCATTTTGTTTGACAACAAATTGCCTTAAGTGGCTTCTGGAGCAATTACGTAATATTGCTTGTGTCTACTGAAGTGAATCTGATGAATTCTAGGACAGTCTGATCTTAACACTTCAACTTGTGTTCAACTTTAGTGTGCAACTGACTTGGTGAAACGAAAATCGTTCCCTAATTTTCTTGTCCTTTACGTTTCCTCGATGAATTCAAAAGGTAAGATTATTTCTTTATAAAACGTGTGAAAATAAACTAGTATTTCAAGTTTACAAATTTTATTTCCAAAATCAAAAATAAACAGCATTTCTATCTTCAGTGATTGTACATGAGACTATAGAATATTCTGGAGATTATGAAGGATCCGCTGATTTCTGCAAAAATGAAAGCGTCAGTGGAAAGTTGAAAGCAAGTACTGAGATCTGTAAGCAAGATGAATTTTGTGAAGCCCAATCATTTGGTAAGTAGATTTAAATGACAAATATTTTTCTATTGTCTGTAATGATTCTTTTCAACATTCTGCATATTAATCTTAAAATCTATTACTGCGGAAAGCAGTAAGAAACAAATTTGCGCTTGCCAATACATTTTCTTTATCTCACCGATACAACATAAACTATGCTGCAGCTCTACAATACATCACAAACTGTACTACACTGTTTCCTGTTAGGAATAGAAAACACTTTCTGTGTGTCGCATACAAATCTGTCATCAATGCAAATGCCATCACTTCTGTACACAGTATCACTAAGGAAATCATCATTGAAAGGCAAAAGAAAATTTAGTTTGAAAGTGTGTCTGAAATGTATTGTACAAGACTGTTCAAAATTTAGTTCACTTTTCCACAATTTTTGACTTTTGATCTACTGTAGTAAATACTATTCTACAGTTGATTGAATATAGTAACAAATGTTTTTTGCAAATAAATGCCACAAATAAAATATCCTCTTTATGGCAGGAAAATTAAATCCTTAATTTGTATACATTTCTCATGACAAAGAAATTATTTCTTTCTATCAGTAATGAATACTTCCTAACAGACATTCAACATAAAGTCCACTGAAAACAATGGACACATTTCTACTTTTTAAGTTACACTATCTAAGTTGAAAAGTACTTTTAAATAAGTACAGTAAATCTTGGCAACATACACAATCATTTTGCTTAAGATACTTTGTTCAGAATCTTCTTGAACAAAGTAGATTTTACACCAGAGGATTTTGAAGTGCCAGCACTTGTTCTTGGCTTTCCTTTTTTGAGGTAGAGTGTTCATCTTTGGTTTCTGCAGTTTGGTTTTTCTTAAGCACTTTTGCAAAATTTTCCTTATCTAAAATTAGATAATAATTGTTTTGTGAGGTAAAGTTGGATTCAAATTTTGAGAGACTAAGTCCTTAGTTTGAAGCCTTTGGTTGATGATTACCTTGTCCACGACTCTTACACATAGACATCACTTATTTGCTTTCAAGTGATAACACAGAAAAGTAAAATCATCTGAGTATATTTTGTAAACAATGTATAGTAAAAACGTAGTAAAAACCTTGAGTTAATAATGAACCCAACGAAGTCAAATCCGACTAGTTTTAAATGCTTCTCTTTGGACCTGAATACAAATACTTATTAATTTCAATGACTATTTACCACTTTGAACCAACTAACAAAATTGGCTGTTTTTGATCGAAATTTCACACTGACTTCAAACTTGAGTAATAAATGATTTATCTGTTAATGTTAAAGTTCTAGTCATATATCACAAATCTTAAGTACTGAAAAGCTGATCAAGTTGTCAGCCGCACAAATACGTTTTGTTTAGTGTGACTGTTCCATGCTCCAGACTAAAATCTGTGCCCTGGGCCTTGGTTGCTCGGCCTCCTAGAGAATTGCACTCTTCTGCATTGCTGGAGTACGTAATTCCAGAGCTGTGCTGGGTTCATAATTACAGGTACAGGGCCACCCGGGTTCTGTGTACTCGGTGCACTAGCTTGTTGCATCAAAATAGCTTGCACCTGCTCGGGAGTTATGGGAGCAATACCTTGTGGATTCGCAGCAGGAACAGCCATTTGTCTGCCCATAGGAAGATTTCCAAGATCTCCTGCAGCACACATCTGAACAAATCCGGAATTTGGTCTTGCTGCAATGTTGCCTTGTGGCAGGCTTGGAGGGTTGTTAGCCATTTCTTGCCTGAAATGATAAAAAAGTTTTCCAATCCTCAAAATGCAGCCCTATATGTATAATTTGTTTGCAAATAATTGCGTTTAGAACTTGAAAGAGAATATAAAGTTACCATTGCTGGCAAACATCTTGAAACATCATAGGTTGAGACAGTGGCAGTGGTTGATCTATCTGTGGAAATCCCTGAGTTCTGAGAAGGGCGATGTAGATATTCAGCAGTTGTTCTTGAGGCATGTTGATGGGAATGGTCTCTCCAGGGTTGTACAAGTTAGGTATCAAGAGGACAACTTCACCTGGCCTGGCTGCTCTTGGTCGGAAGTTGGTGTCAAGATAGGAGCTCATGAACCGAGGATCACTCCAGAATTGATTGGCAATTCTGCAAAGAAACAATTTAGTTAGGAAAATTTATTGTATGCTTCGTTTTAGAAATATTTATTACTGTCACCATTCATCACTGAATATGCAATCGTAAACTGTTCACATAGCTTTTGTTCTAAAATGAAATATGTGCAAATTTAACCAAATACATACGCATCAAAGAGTATAACATCAAAATCTTTGAGTATGCGGAAGCTGGCAGCTCTTCCTACTGATGGGTCAGATCCGCTGGAATCAGCTGATGATCCTGAAGATGTGCTAGTACTCGAGTCGCTCCCACCAAATGCTGATAACAGATTCGCTGAGATTGCAGCTTGAAGTGACTGTTGTCCAAGTGCCGGTTGTTGAACGCTTTGAACTGGAAATGCACTTGCAAGGAGCTGCTGTGCTGTGATGTCAGCTGATGCAGCCTGTGCCTGTGCGACAGGTTGTTGTTGTTGGAAAACTGCTGACTGTTGCTGCTGTAGTCCAAGTGCCAGTTGCTGAACGCTTTGAACTGGAATTGCACCTGAAAGCAGCTGTTGTGCAGTAACGTCAGCTGATGCAGCCTGTGCCTGTGTGACAGGTTGTTGTTGTTGCAAAACTGCTGACTGCTGTTGCTGTTGTGCAGCTTGAGGTGCAACCAAGCCACTCTGATGTTGTTGTGGAGACACTGTTATGGCCTGTTGTCCTGTTGGTGGCAAAGCAGCTTGCTGTTATGCACTTGGACCAGCTGGTATGAAATGAGGCCTAAAATAGATGCATTTTTTGGTATAGAAAGTGCGCAGCAAATGCAATAACATTAAGCAGGACTATAAGAAAATAAAATACTGTTGTGCTTAAGCAGCATGTAAACAATGTATCAGACAATAAATGAATGGTGCGAATGTTGCTTAACAATTAAACTTTGTGCATACATACACATAATTATCGTCCTCGTCCATAAGGTCAAGATGCATTCCTGCAAGTTGCTTGCTTATGTCATCAATCTCTCTACCGCCTTGTGCCATCGTTCATGTGTTCTGTTTTGATAAGGAAAGACAATTTTGAGAGTAGATGGTTTTTAAAAAATAGATCGCAATTTGTGATGGTGGGCTTTAGATCTACATGGTTTTGGCGCAATTTACACATCACATCCAAAGTTGCAAAACTACTCCTGTTATCTGAGTATTTTTGGTTTCCATGTGTTAACGATCGATGTTACTTTGTTTATGAATCAGTAATGTCTGTACTTACAGTGTTATACGATGATATTCGGCAGAAAATGGTTTATCTTTTCCTCCGCACTTTTTCGCGAGAAACGCCGATACTAACTATCGGTGGCGTTGTGTTTGGGGTGGTGGAATTTTTTTGCACCATGAACTCAAGGTGATGGAATACCTTTTTTGTTCATAATAATGTTTCGTATTTTTGTTTTTCATTCCAGATAATGTTAATTCGGAATCAATGTCGACGAATGTTGATTGTCAGGAGCAAATTCATTCTCAAGTGATCTGTAATGATGCAATTCAAGAAGATTTGCTGTCTACATCTGGAATAATGCAAGAAGCTGCGAATGCTTGTCCTGGTGAAATTGTTTATGGTCTAGATGATAATGGGAACCAAGTCATTTTGGGAATTATTCTGAAGGAGCCTCTGAAAGAAGAGGAAGAAGATACAGTTCTGCACCAATTATTGGATGAAGTACACGAAGAGAACATCGAGGAAATGAATTGGGTTGCTGCTGAGGAGGAATGTGTCAGTATATCAGAATCACCAAAGGAAGTTGTCGAAAGAAAGGAAGCAGTGGGCTATAATGGTAGAGAATTTTACCAGGACATCTCAGTTAAGGGGAAATCCTGTGAAGAATTTCCAATAAAGGTCTATCAAGTCAATAGAGCTGCCAGGAAAACTTTGCAGAAGATCAAGTTAGAAGTTAGGTCCAGAAGAATTGCAAAATCAGTTGCAAAGGAGAAGAGAAAATTGTCCAAGGAGAAAGTCAAGGCGCCTGAAAAGAGGATGAGAAACGTACTGAAAGACACAGATTTTCTGAAGCCCAAGAAAACAACATTAATGGATTTGCAAGGCAAGATATATAATGTTATGTAGCACTTAATATTACCCTTAAATAGCAACTTACTATGTACTTATAGCAATTGTTACTTTTCTACTTTTGCAGTGAAACCAAGAAGTATTCGTCAGCGAAGACAACCTGCAAGATTTGCTGATTTCTGGGATATGAACATTCCTACTGAGTATTATGAGCAAGAATTTCTTGATGTTGAAGATGACATGAAGATAAAACTGAGAAAGAAGTTCTCTGCTGCTGATGACCCTCACAAATATTCGGATTTCATCCTGCAGAAATTCAAGACTCATGTTAATGACCCAAGGAAGAAACGGTCTTTTGCCCGATCAGATAGATTGAAGACAGAAAAAAGATGCAAGGAAAACAATAAGGTAATTCATTTCTGCTTATTTCTAACATGCAACTACATTGATAAAAATAAAAATAAATATTTCATGTGTATGCTGATTTATCGTTTCTAAATACAGTAGATATACTAATTCTTTTTCATATTTAAGGAAAAATCAAATGCTGATGATAAGGCTGAAGTTAATGAGGTGAATGCTCTACACTTTGCTGTCATCAGATCACTGGCTTCTCTTTCTTGTGGCTATAGAGGGAAAAAAAACCAGCATTCACACATTCTCAGAAGATGTGCCATTCAGTCAAGAGGCATTTTGCAAATTGTTTCCAGTTGAATACTGTGGACAAAATTCATTTAAACAGAATATTCCAGTATCTGATTTGGATTGTTTATTTGGGAAAAATTGGCACAAGTTTAACTTTAGAAATTCCACGAGAAGGAAAGTAATAGGATTGGTTGGTTTACGTTTCAGACGCAAATCCCTAAAAGTTTCCGTGCAAAGAAGTCCAAGTAGGTAGGTATTTGATTGTGTCATGAAGTATGAATGTGAAAATTAGTAACAATTATTTATGACCATCTATGTTGTGAGCTTAACGAATATCCAGGAAATATGTATTAGAAGTAAATGTCACTTTTCTTGTACTTTTATGTTTAGAGACAGTGACAAAGACAAAGAAGTTGGGTCATTTTGGCTGAGAATTAGTTTTCAGGCTGTAAAGGAGAATGTTCCTTTACAAAATAAGTTGGTGCACAATTGTGAAGAATTTTAAATTCATTACAATCTGTATAGATACAAATAAAAGTTTTTCCTTGAAAAGGTCTTTTGTGTATTTATCCGATTTCAAGTGATATTTCAATTTAAAATAATATGGTAAAAATTTTCCACAATGCTCAAAAAATATGTTGCAAGCATTTACATAATTCCATAAAGTCTCAAAGATAGCTCGAAATAATATCAAGGAATATTAGATGAATCACACTTCCACACAAGTCATGAACATTCACAATCTTCCTTGAACTGCAAAAAGAAACACACTTTTAAGCCTTAACGGTCTGTTCACACTGGCCGATCCCATTCCTATTCTGCTTCCGATTCTGATCTGGGCTCCATAGGAATAGTAATATTATCGGAATCGGACACTTTATCCGAATCAGAATCGGGCAGTGTGAATGCACCGTAAAGAAGTCAGACTACTTATCACAAAATTTTGGATCATAGAAACTATTTATTCTACAAAACTTATTATCACAAATTTACAAAAAAATTGAAGGAATCATTTTGGAATGTAGACATTTTACCCAGATGTCGCATCATAAACAGGACAAACTTTTTTCAAATAATTCCGCCACAGCATTCTGATTCGTTGCAAAATATTTTGACTATGTAAGTTAATGATCTTTGCTGGGTGGTTTAATTGATATTTGCAAGGAGTAAATCTCTGGAATTTAGAAAAATAATTGATGGCAACAAAATTCTGTATGAATGAAAAGGATAAGTCGACTTACCCTGCACTAAAATGGGGCTGTAAAGATTCCATTATTGTGATTTTGCCAGTAAAACGTACACACAATCAATCCTGGTTAAATATAAGATCTATCACACTTTGCATTCGTTTAAAATATAAGAAAAACAAGCGACTCAAAATGTTTACGAAGGATCCACCTTTGTCTTGTCTTCCGCAGAACTTATAGCTCAAACAAGAAGCTTTGATATTGTATTGCATATTCTGCACTCGTCAATTGGTGTCTCTTGCCATCAATGTAAACTTATTAAAGGGAAAGGTAGTGCTAATTTCGAGGACAAAAATTTTGCTCAGTTTCTTTAAAAGGCGTGAATATTATTGAAGAAACGTTTTCACAATGGTCACAAAATATTTTGACCTCCACGAACTATTTATTTTTACATTAAATTAGGATATGCTGAAGCACTATGTGCAACTGGACTGAAAAGTAAAACCTTTCAACTTCACCAGTGTTAAGGTGTGCGCACACCGAACGTCAGCGATGACGCTGGCTTTGACGCTTGGAATGGGGCTGAGAGCCATTTTCAAGCACCAGTATCAGAGTCATTCTCATTGAAAATATCAATTGAAATCAATGTGTTCCTTGCATCGATCACACTGACGCTCGGGGTGACCCTTAAAAGTTTATTTAATTGTCCAGTTCGCAAAAGTACGAGGGTAAGTTTTCCAAAAAAATTGACGCTGTAGACAGAATGAAAGATTGTCCTTTACTTCTAATGGAGTCAATTGTGGACGAGAAACGGTTTTTACTTGACCAATGCACGTTGTTAGTGGATCTCCATGTAAAATCCGTAAACAACTGTTCAATTGGTCTGCAGTTTATGTAATATCAATAGTCCTATTAAATTTAACAGACTGATCTAAAACTTTTTCCTGGTCGACATGGGTCGTCAATTATTGCAGTTAATAAAATAGTTGGATCAAATTTTATGCGTCTCTTAGCGAAGGGGATCTTCCTTTTGTTAAAAGCTGTACATGCGGACTTCATTCCATTACATCGACAAAAATATTGCTTAGATAAATGAAAGCTGTTTACTTCAATCAGATATAACATGTTATATATCAATATCTAACAGATATCTGCAGTTTTCGTCAGGTGAAAAAGGCAAATTTCTTTAACTGTTGTTCAAATTTTTATGAAAATCGTTCTGTATTTGTCCTCATTAACTTGTTCTCCTAAATTGGTGGTTGGCTCCAAAAACCAGTGCAGTTTTACTAGTTTTTTAAAATTATTGATGTGTCGAATGTAACTGAGCCACTGATCAAGATATAATAAATACATCAGAATGACAAAGGAAAGTAGAAAAAAACTGGTTGTAGTTTTGCGATTTTTTATTGGTTTTCAATATTTTATTTCACACGCGCAGTGGGTCCTGTTTCATGAATCTTTCTTGTTTCTGCATCTTCGACACAGACTGCCTGTTTCTATTGGCGGAAGACGAAAATCTAAAGATAGATTTAAAAAACATTGTTGAAATGTTCACTTCGGAATTGTCAATTTCAAAGACTCATGTGTCTTTGAAATAGGAAGCCTGCTGCAATATTGAAAATGAAAAATACTAGAAAAAAGGCCAGAAAAATAAGCTGATTTCCAAGATCCAGGCCGCCTGTAAAAATTCCTTACGCATTAAGCTATTCGAGTTTTTCACAAATTATCCGAAATTGGTAATAACGGCAATTTATTAGCATCACATGCTTTACTGCGTGGAAACAAAAAATCCAAAAACCCCACTGAACCTAAGACCTCAGTCACTTGGATCTGACGCTCATGCAGTAAAGCCTCTGATGCCAATATTGCCAATTTTGTGTGTTCGTGAAAAACTCGAATTCCTTGACCCCAAATCTGGTAACAATAAAAACAATAGTTGCCAAGGAGATACATGATAATAATTCTAGAAACTCTACATACCTTCAGTTTGTGTATCATATCGGAATCGTTGACATTTAGGAATCTTGGGCACCTCGGACAGAATGGATGGAAGTTTGTGAGACTGACTCGGAGCCTTGTACCTGTGACCTACACTACCTGCAATGAGACCTTTCCTTATTTCAATACATATAGTACACATTTTCGACATGATCTATTTGATTTCAAGCGTCAATTGTAGTCCAATTTGACGAACATAGTTTGGTTGCCGGAAGTCGCCCGTTGGCTGTAATGAATGTTGCCCAAAAACTCCATTCAAAGAACACCTTCAATATTTTCGTGAAAGCTACACCAAAATACTAAATGATTGCTGAAACTTTTTTTTACATTTCTTCTTATTCTTCAGTTTTGATGACATTAAAATATTTTCAACCTCTAAAATCAAATTTTTAGCCGTAATTATACCAAGTTGTCAAGAAAGGTTCACATAAGAATAGCAAAAATATTTAATGAACAAAAGTGAAGTTAAATATTCCTCATTAACACTTTCAACAATACGTTAGTCAGGAAGGCATCAAAGTAGAACACAAGGGGTCCCTGGTTCAATCCTCATTGGAAGTAATTGTTTTTGCTGAATTTATTTTGCTCTTCCCTCCGTAATCCTGAACATCCAACATTGCTAACTTTGTACGAAAAAACTCGGAAAACTGATTACAAAGTTGTCTTTGAATATTTATAAAACATTACCATCAACAAATACAACTCTTCTTCCAGGACCGAATGTCTCCTTGACGTATCTCCAACCTCTTCCTGTGCTAATGGGATACATCCTGAAAAAATAATGTCAATGCTACAGGCAACTTATTTCAATTGCAAGTGAATTGAAGATCCACAATGTCCCCGTTTTCTTGTAGATTATTGTCATTTAAGGGCCTACACGACTACAAGACGCACACCATTTCCGGGTAATATTGCTTGACATATAATATGATATCATCGTGTGATATAATACCAATAAGGATATGAAGAACGGATCACAAAACAGGTTTGCGCGTGAGATACCGCAAGGAAATTGAATAGCTATTTGGCAGTGTTAAATCTTGTAGGGGATCCGAGTGAGGCGAGCAATGGTACCATGAAGCCCTTTCCTGTAAAAATAGTATGGACTAAAGGTGGTCGCACAGATTTCACATGTCTTTGCCCTTTTTTGCCTCCCCGGTTTCTGGATCCGCACCTGACCTAAAACTTTTTATTTTACTGCAAAGTTGTCAGTTGATTCTGTATGTAATTCATCTCAGTGAAAAATGCAGGTGCAGTTGGACTCAGCATCAACAGTTGCATAGGAACATAGGGATTTTTTGCCGAGGAACCATTTTGAGCCCCGTTCGGAGGCGCCTCGTTTATATGATTATTGATGAGTGCTACTGAAAAAATATTGGACAATCACTTTGGCTTTTGTAAAGTTGTACTCACCATGGGTAATGCTGCACTGCGTGGATATGATTGGGATTTTGGTTAATTGGAGGAAATCGGCAGTATGTTTTGGTGTCCCCATCTCCAATGCGAGCATTTTGACGCTACAAGAACAGTAAATTATAATTGTGGCAATAACTGACATAAAAAATGATTTGACCAGAGCAATAGGGTCACCGAGGAAACCTTTCGCTACTTATGTTAAATATCTACACACACACCTGTCTGATTTCTTCTCGTTTCTGTTGCATACACTCTTCATGTTTCCTCCGTTCTCTTAGTTTTTCTTCCTGGGCTCGTGCAACCCATTCGTTCATACTCCTGTAAGCTGTGCTAAAATATTCAAGACCGTAACTTGTTTTAATTGGCAACAAATATTGCAAATAAATGGGGGTATACGTGAAATTGAAGCAAATTGTATGGGAGGCGGCATACCTTACGCTCCCTTAATGAAACAAATGACCAGTATTTACGCTATTTCAGTTTCTTAGTTTTAGTTACGGATGTAGAATAAATAGGATTGGCCCAGTAATCCTTCTTATTGTCAATGAAAAATTCTTCTTTAGTTACCGGGTGTTATTCTATTGTAAGTTTATGGTAATGCAAGCCTTTTCTCGCTCACCTGTATCTATTAACAACATCATCATTTAGTATTTTTCCTGGAACAAGAAAAATAAACAGAAAAACTGTTAGCAATGTTGAATAATGGTGGAAGTGTTCAGACTGTGCCAAATTTAAAACGGTCCATTTTTATTGTTTGAAAGCAAGTAGATCTAGATCTATCCGCTCTTACCTAAAGGTAAAACCGGCTGTGGAATTATTGTCATCTCATTCAGTTTTTGTAGTAAACTTCATCATGCTTGTTCCTGTTTTTATTGAGTTAATTTAATGTTTTGTGTTACTGAACATCAGCTTGGATGGAGGGAACTATTGGAAACGGTTCCCTAGCAACATGACGTCGATAAGTGCAGGGATGCAAGTGACGTCATGTTATCACTAAATGGTGGGGTTGGAAAATGACGTCACACTACCATCACGACAATTGAGCTGGCAACTTCAAACTCTGCAAATGTCGTTCACGATTAAAGACTACATCGACAGTACTTGACGACAGGGATTTATTGTTCCGCTTCCGCTTAGTTCTCCATACATTACAATGGTAAAAATTTAGGAATTGAGCGGAAGCGGAACAATAAATCTCTGTCGCCAAGTATTGTCATCAGCTTTGTTCATGTGTTATTTGTCTTTGGAATTGTTTTATTAAAACAAGCCACCTATTTATAAAATTCTTGAAACAATTTATTGCAATACATCAATGTAACAACATACATCAACAAAAAGCATTGTAGACTTCCCGTTCTCCTGCAACAATTACCAACAAATACATCCCAGCTATTCTTTATGGCAAAAATACACATCAATAAATTTATGTCTAAAATTAATATGTCTCCAAAATTAACATGAATAATTTAAAAAATCGAAAATTTGGTTCAAATATGATAATTGCATTTTGATAAATTCTAAAAACTGTTTACTAAATTTACGTTAAGAAAGATAGAATCTAATTGCGATTGCCCTCCAGGGTAGTTAATTGTTAATTTCTTAAAAACAAATCTACACAAAAAACACAAGAAAACCAATGTCAGTTCCTGCCGGCCCTTTCTGAGTCACTGTCGCTGAGTTGGTATGCAGGTATGTAAGTAACTGAGCCCTTTGTATCTATTGTTTGTAGTTTGGGATTGGGATGTGTGTTCTCCATACTTCCTAATGATGTGTAGCTGAAAAAATAGAAAGAAAATTAAAGCAATTATACTCCGGTTTTAAAATCCAATGGTAGTATCATTTGGATGTCCTAAACAGTAGCTCAAAAGAGCGTTGTACAATGGTCAAAGTTATGGGCAACAAGAATATCAGGCAGTGAAAGTTTCACATGCAGGTGGCTCGCACCCTTCGCACCCCAACCTTCTCACCCCTTGCACCCTT